>JBBPCS010001580.1:0-14838 GCA_037974645.1 Hollardia meadi
TCTCCAAAACTGAGACACTCACACCAAAACTATCTAGATGATCAATAGAACTACAGGAAGAGGAGACATGTGGAGTTAGATTTTGGGGTGAACTGTCCCTTTATAGTTCAGGTCAGAACCAGGTTTGGTTTAGTTGTGAAGGTTGTGTATTGTGTGAGTGAGGGTCCTCACAGATATAGACCAATGTGTGTGTGTTTGTTACTGACCCTGCAGTGTGTCTGAACAGCAGGGGGCTGAAGCTCTCTGCCAGGTTTCGGGGGCTCAGCTGGTTTCTGGAGCTGTGCAGACAGACTCGGGCCAGGTGTCGGACCACGCTGAGCAGGGTCAGTCCGTACTGGGCCGGGCAGTTCGGCGAGCTGGCCACGCCCTGCAGCACCTGGGCACAGTCCTCCAGGTCCCGGACCTCTGCACACGGACGGAGAACAGAAGTGTGAACAAACACAGACTCTACTGACAGCGACTGAACTGACGTCTGGACACGGAGCGTCTGCTTTGATCTGACCTTGAACTGCACGAATCATGTCGGCCTGCAGCGAGGAGGGGAGGACGGGACCGGGCAAGTCCTGCAGGAACCGGATCACCCCGTCACACAGGGACGACACCTCCAGCTGCTCCAGGTCTGAAAACAAACACACCTCTGAAAGACCTGGACCCAGTACAGTACCAGATGAAAAATATTCCTGACTGGCAGTTACGACGTCCCAGTTTGACTACGCTCCCTCTCTCTTTTAATGTTTCACAATCAAAATGACTCGAGCAACATCACGCTGCGGCCGCTTTACTGCTCGACATGTCTGACAGTAGAAGAAGAAGAAGCTCCTCACCAGCGTCAGCCAGCTGTCGGGCGTCCAAACCTCCTCCACCCAGACGATACACAGCGGGACTGTCCAGACCTGCAGCAGCACCAAACAAACACCGTGTCAGAGGGTGATCAAAACAAACAGTTTTGCAAACGGCATGTTGGGTATGACATAAAAGCACCTGGGAACCTGTTGTACAAGAATATTGTGAAGTTTGCTGATAACAATTGGATTTTTATACATTTTAAATCTGCCTGTAAAGCAATTAATGTGATACTGTCATGATTTTACCATCTAATTATTGAAAATGTTGCAGTGAATGAATGTAATGATAAATGTGGTTGGTGTATCTTAACAAAACAAATGGAAAACAATGAAATAGGGAAAAAGCTTTGCCATACAAAGTGATTTAGATTTCAGATTTTATGAGGTGCACCTGAATGCACCATAAAATGTGTGTCAAACTGCGACAGACAGCAGCCAGAAACAAGACGTCTGTTAGTGACGGCAAAACGCGGTAAATACTTTTTCTTACGCGACTATTTTGGTATATTTACTCAGCAGGGCGGAGGAGCACGCTGCTCTTAAACTTCAACTTATAGCCCGTCTTTTTTTCTCGTGTTGTTCATCTTCAGACAAAACAAGGAAGGTGGAGATGCCACCTTGTTCTCTGGAAAAAGATTTGTTTTACTATTTTCAGAATGTTTCCAAACCAAACAATCAATGGATTGATGGAGAAAATAATCAGCAGATTCATGCAGAATAAAAAGAATCATTAGTTGCAGTCAAAACGAGCTCCATCTCAACACCAACAGTAAAATCCTGCTCTTACATGAATGCAGGAGTCACAATCATCATCAATCATGTGTGTACCTTTGGTCTCTATGGCCTCCATCAGTCTGCTGAGGAGGGGAGGGGCTGTGTCCGGGGGTCCAAACTGCTCTGGGAGGTCCGGCAACACGAAGCCTGAAGACAAACACAATAAACACAAACTGTTCAACACAACAACAACAACAACAACACAACACAGTGTCTGTAGATGAACAAGAGCAGGCGGTGATCAAACTCTGTGTTGATCAATGAGTTAGAAAATATCTTGTTTTGGTAAAAAAACAAAAAGCTACATGAAGCTAAAAACTTTAGTAAAGAAGTCAACTACGACTCCCAAGATGCATTTCATTCAAGGCCTGCAGCTGCGGACATGTTGTACTTCCTGGAGTCTGCTTGGGGGACTTGTTCCACACACGTGCAGACGTGTTCTGTAGCTTGTAGCGTAGCGCCACAACACTCAACGCAGACCTTTGATTACAGGAAAGTATCATTTCAGCTTCAACGTCCATTCACAGCTTCCTGTTCCGCTAACGACACGCTGAAGCTAAAGGTTCCACTTCAACATTCAGCTCACCGTCAGGCGAAAAGTAAATAAAAGCACTCATCAGGCGGCAGAACAGTTCCCGTCACTGTAATAATAACATAAACTATTGATTACTATTACTGTAGTTTTACTATTAGTGTTGTACGCCGAGGTGGGACAAATTTAACTAGCATACTTTATATAAAATACTTTGTGTTACCATTTGGTAGAAACGCAAAGATTTTCTGAGTAAAGTTTTAATCTGAAAAGTAAAGCCAAGTAAAAATATCCCCTCTAAGATGTAGTGAAGTAAAGTTCTTGGGTTACCTTCTACCACTGAAGCCTTAATTCATTCATAAGCACTCGTCTTGCAGTGAACGCATGAACTTATTTTAAATGTATTTAAACCATAAAATGTTTTTTTAACCATTATTAAAGAGTGAAGTCTGTAACAACTGACGACAGACGCGTTTCATTCCTGTTTACTGACATGATGTTGAGTCTGAGATGTTCATTCATTCATTCATGCAGTTGGGATGAACACTGAAGCTGATGACACCATGAACTGTGCAGCACTAACTTGGCTTGGCCGGGCAGGTTGGGTGCGTTTCACTCTTTGGGGTCGTTTTGAGAACTACACGGTTCCTTCGGTCTTATTTGTGCAGGTTCAGCAGCTGCGTGTGTGGATTCACACCTCTGATTATTGACGTCACACCTGTGAGAAGATCGATCTCAACAACTAGGAGCTGCCTTTTTCTCCAGAAGCCCCACGATCAAAAACAGATTGTGCTGTTCTTTCAATCTGACATCATTCACTTGCGTCAGGTTGAAAGTGTTGCCTCATGTTGACGAACATGAAGGAGATCAGCAAAATATGTGGAATAAAAACGTCTGAAGTGTTTACATGAGGCTCAAGGCAGGAAACACAGAGTTTTACATTACAACACACACACACACACACACACACACACACACACTTCCTGTGTACTCTTGTGAGGCTGGTGGCAGCAGAACAGAGCTGAGATCTGTTCAGTCAGCAACCACAACCCTGACTTAACACCAGCCGTGTGTGTGTGTGTGTGTGTGTGTGTGTGTACGTGTGTTATTGTGCATAAAGCTGCTGCTGCTGAGGAAGCAGCTGAAGGAACTTCAGATGTGAGTCACACTGAGCCAGTTTTCAGGTGGTTTAAAGCTATAAATCCAGCAGCCTGGTTCGTCTCCATCTTGGCTCCCTCTCAAACATGAAGCCGTCTGATAGAAATCCGGGTGGAATATTTGATGCAGATCTGTCGTCCCGTCATGCTTCTTTCAGCTCAAAACGATTTCTAAAATCTGATTTTTTTTAATGTCCATCTGATTTAGGTTATATATGCTTTTATTTTTTCTTGCCTTGACTCTACACATGTATCAGATCCCTTCACAGACTCCAGTTATAACAGGTATGAACACATTACTCCTGTGTTAGCTACCAATATCATTTCCTATTGATTTTTACATTTTCTTAATAACCTTTAAAGTACTAAATGAACTTGCTCCAAATGATATTAAGGATTTATTGACTCCCTATGAGCCGGGCGTTCTGAGATCAGTGGAAGCAGCGACTCGTAACTAAGGGTGAGCGGCCGTTTGCTGTTCGTGCATCTTTACCGTCATTCAAATCTCTTATTAAAACTTTATTTTATACAAAAGTTTTTATGTACATCTAATACTTCACTGGTTTTTATTTGTATTTTGTAGAATTTGTAGAAACGGCGTGTGAAGCCCCAACAGGTCAGAGGGTCTGAGAAGACTCTTCATGACAGTGAGGTTTTCTCATGAGTGCATGAAGATCCAGAACTCAGATTAGTACCAGCCAAAATGTTTTCATATCAGGTCTGACTTTAGTATTTATAAATACTGCAGTAACACAACCTGAAAACTATCAGAGGTACACGAGGACCTCAGAAATGTTTTGTCCACATGGTTTGTGTTCGACCCTCAACCAGGAGATTTAAAAGCAGCTAGCAGCAGTTAGCAGCTAACTCAAAGAAGAAGAAAAACAACCGAAAGTGTTTACAAATTGTGGAACAACACGAGGTTCAGGAGCGACTTACTCTCTGAGCAGAGGACGAGATCATCGACACATAACAGGGAGGGTAAATGATTGTTATTGTCATGTTATTCCATCTAGGGATATTAATGATTAATCAATTAATCGCCGTTAAGAATTAAACCGATTAAAATGTATTAACCGACAATGCGTTTTAAGCGTAATTTCTCCAGAGCTCTCATATATTCACTTTTATACCACAAGAGGGCGCACATCACCTTTCCAGTTCAGGGAAAACTACTGGCGCAACAGAAGAAGAAGAAGTCGATAGGAAATGATGAGGCAAGAAGAGGGCAAAACGTTGTCCAACGTAGGAGCATTACACTGTAAAAGATGACGATGCTCAATGTTAATATTGAGACAGCAGCTTAAAATACAGCTCCAGTCAAACGATTATCGGTTAAGGAAAATGTACGAAATTTGCTTCCCTGTTCTAACATTATCTGTGGCTCATGAATTGTCATGTAAATATCCATGAAGTTTAAACACATGAGCCCACAGTGGTGCTGAAAGGTACATTTATGACTCATGTCAGCAGGAAGAGTTTAGATTAAGGTGTGAATTAATTATTCACTTTAACATAACACTCAGCACTGCTTCGTGGCCTTTTATTGCTCACATATTAACGTCAGTGAGGGGGCTCAAAGCCACCAGATGTCGCCACCAGAAGTTTGAAGCTTCGGATCTTTTCGGCACAGAAAAGAGGAAGAAGGAAGCCGTCACTCGTTTAAAGTTCTTACTCTGATGAACATCTGGATGTTTCTCCAGAAAACTGTTAATCGGACAAAGTTGCAGAATGTAGAAACACAAACCGCTCCACAATAACTTGTAGCTCGTAGTTAGCCTGTTAGCTTCATTAGCGTTGGCTTCATTAAAACTAACTTCACTTTCACGAAAACATACAGCAACTATAAGTTAAACCAAACAACAGAAACAGGCATTAAGGGTTTTCAGTGAGCTAAAAGGCTAAGGCTAGCGTAAGCACTTAGCGGCTAATTAGCTAGTTAGCATGATAGCTAGCCCAGTGCGCTAACGCAGGCGCAGTTCGGGCTCATATTCGCTTCTGTTCGTGTTCGCGTTGATGAACACATAAAGTCAATATTAATGACGTAATTACATCGAGGTTTGTACCTGCAGCTCCACCGCTTCAAACACCGAGAGGACCGCTCGTCAGCTAACAACAACTGTCCCGCCGCCAGTCCGAGATCACAATGAACCAACGAGACTTCCGGGTATCTTCACTTCCGGTCAAGTTTGTCATTTCGCACCGACAGAACGTCGCCTCCTGGAGGTCAGGAGGGAAACAACAGGTACATGTAGCTCTTCCTCAACGGTTTTATATTTTTGAAACAGTGGCGACATTTTCATCTTCATAAAGAATTGGTTTAATCAAAAATATTGTTTTACTGGGTCAACCGGAAGTGGAGTTTTCTTCTTCTGCATTTCTTCTGACAGAGTTTAGAACAATGTCAGAGGAAACAGTTACCTGAGATTTCTATTAAAATAATCATGTCGACCATTTCATTTTAAGAAAGGCTTTTATCAGTCTGTACAAACGAACCTTTGCCACTAACGATTGTTTTCATTATCGATTTATCTGCAGGTTATTTTCACCATTAATCGTTAAGTCCATAAAATGTCAAACAAAAATGTGAGAAAATGCTAATCACAGTTTCCCAAAGTGACGTCTTCAAGTTGCTTCTTTCTTCTGTCAGAAAGAAGCTTTTCTTTCTTGGAGTCTTGGACTGGGTCTTGGACTGGGTCTTGGACTGGGTCTTGGACTAGGTGGGCCGCTACATGAAGCTAGATATATCTATTTCTATGTATTTACTCTGCAGAATCTGCTTTCTTTACTAAATGATTTTACACTTTTCTGCTGATTTGCTGCTCTCCTGTAAAAAGTCTGTCGTTAAAAACCTTATATTAAAATATCTGAACTCGTCAGACGATGAGGGCCACCTGTTTTTAACTCAATGCTTCAAACTGTCCAGCATCCAGTATACACAAGGCTGGTTTTGTTTCAAGTAATAATCATTATGTGGAAAAATAAGTTATTTGTTTGAATTCTTGTCATTGAAAAGTATTTAATATTTTTTCTTTTTTTCATAATAATAAAAACAGAAATAGCCACGGACCAATAATACCAACTGACGTGATTCAACACGATGCTGCTCACCTTCTTCAGCGGCTGGTTCTGGTCGTGTATATATCTATGATTTATACTGTTTATGTTTATATTAAAATATAAACGCAACACTTTTGTTTAAAGACTTTTCATGCACACAAAACATGTATTTCTCTTAGGGGCGGGGCAATGACGAAACCCACGTGACACAGAAACCGGAAGTAACTCGTCAGTGAACCGTCTCAGTTTCTAAACTGATTTCTTCTGATTTTGTTTTTGATTAAATCAGAGTGATTTGATGATTTTTAATTCCTCTGCCTGAAATCGTTGGTTCAAAACGGGCCTTAGCAACAGTAACTGAGGGGGCGGGGCTTAGCCACGATCCCCGCGAGACGATGTGACATCGCGAGAACACGGAAGTTGCAGCAGCGCTCCTGAATCTGAGCGTGAAGATCTCCGAGGACAGAATCCAGAGGAGACCTGCGGGACCATGGAGGACCAGAACCCGGAGCACAGCGACGTTCAGGTCGGTGTTCACGAGGAGTCCAAGTCTGAACAAAGTTCTTCATGTTCTTTTAGTTTATTTTCTTTCATGGATTTGTTTTCTTTGTCCTTTCTGACAGTAAATTAAGTCTTTAGGTTTCATTCTGTCACTCTGAGGAACAAACAGTTTATTGACTACATGATTGATTTTAGTGAAGTGACGGCTGAATGAATTGATTCATTGTCTTTATACTCAGGTCAGATGAAACTAGAAGGAATGAAAAGTAATAAAAGCAGAAGCAGCAGGTCACTCTTTGAACCGGCTGTGAGGGGTTGGGGGTCCTGGTTTTACCATCTGTCCTCACAGACCTGAGTGTCTGACATTTGCTGTATTTATAAGAAGGACCAAAGTGAGGTGGTCTCTCAGATTGTGGTGACAGGATCTCAAATGCGTCTCGGGGGCTTAGAGCAGGTCTGAACCGGCTCAAGTGACGTCCTCTGAAACAAGAAGAAGAAGAAGCCACACCAACAATGATGACAGGCTTTGGTTCACTGTGATGAAATGTTGAGTTCAGACTCTCTTACCTGCTGAGGTAAACAGCAGATGTTTGTGAACACAGTCTGTTTCAGCTGATTGAACCTCAGACTCCATTAAACATTCTGCAGTTTTACAGTTGAAGAGTGACGAGAAACTTCAAAACAGTCAATTCTAAATCAAATGCACCTTCTTATAAATTCAGCGACAGATTAAGTTGTTTGTTTCCTGTTGTTTGTTTGTTTGAGGCAGCATCCCTGCAGCAGCCTGTCTGCTGCTCCGAGCGTCTCACCTGCCAACATTTAGCAGCTGTTTGAACTGTTTACACTCAGTTTATAGAAGAAGACATTTTATTGACAGTAAACAGTAACTAATACAGGCTGCTTCTCTGTCGTCACCAGACTCCCTTTAAAAATCTCTCAGTTGTTGCGTTTGGAGGAACATTACAAACTTTATGAAACACTGTTTGTGATCAGTTCTTAGTTATTTGGCAAATGTTGAACTCAGATGAGTTATTTCTTTCTTTGTGTAAAAAAGCATGTCTGTGTGGTGGAAATCTGAAAATAAAGATCATCAAAACAACTTGTTTCTAGTAGTTTATTGTAAATCTGTGCAAACGGGTTCAATCGGTGACTGAACAAAGAGGATTCAGCACAGAGAGATTTTATATGTCAGTCTACTGCCTGTGTAGTTAAAGACGAAACTGTCTGCTGGGAAAGTGATGAGCATCAAGTTTCTTCAGACAGAAATAATAGTTCAAATTTAAACCTTCTCACCACCAGTCAGGCCTTTGACTGTGAAGTTTATTTGCATATAGAGTGGGAAGAGATCCGAACAAAGAGTGAGGCAGGTTACTGCCAGGTGCGGAGCTTTTAGGGGGGGGGGGTCCTCCTTTGTTCTCCAGTCATCCTGTCTTTTATCATTCAGGTATTAAGGACCAGGTTGTTGTCCCGACACCATTCACCCAGATGTTCCTCCTGTGGGCCTCGTTGTCTGTAAGCAGCCCACCCACTGTGGTGTGGGGTGTGAATATGGAGTTGTGGGTGGAGAGGGTGACGAGCATAGCGCTCAGCCCTGTGAGCCTCCTGTGGTCAGGGTGGAGGAGCTCTGATTCCTGGTTCTGACTGGCTGTGGTCGAGTCCATGAGTACAGCGAAACACCAAGACCCAGTTTGTCCAGTTTGTGTGGGACGATGGTGTCAGAGGTCCAGTGTAAAAGATTTAGCGGTGACACTGCAGATTGCGACCAACTGAACACCCCTCGTGTCACCCTCTGGTACGGTGGCCTCTCTAGAGCCGGTGTTTGGTTTGTCCATTCTGGGCTCCTGTGGAAACATGGCGGACTCAGTGGAGGTTAAGCCACACCCTCTTTCAGTACCAGACCAGGTCCTGCACATGCTCAAACTGGTCCCGTCAGTGAAGCGAGGTCACTGCAAATGTGCCCGTTCAAAATGATCGTACAATCATAAAACACAGACAAAATGTTTTTCTGTATATAATCTGTCATCATATATGGTTGAATTCTGTGTTAATTAAATGTCAATTTAATGTTGATCTTGTCGTAGAGCAGATTATCTTTTTTCTGAAATACATTTGATTAATTTCTCTATTTTTGACATTTTTAAAGTTAATTTCTTGCTAAATTGAATTGTAAACCTCCAAATGTCGTTTTTAAGCAGTTTAATTTATTGAATTGTATTAAAATTTTTCTGATGCAGGATATTAATCCTCTACATCAGACTTTAACTCACATCAAACAAGAATTAATGCAAACATTCCCAATACATCCCATAGTTAGTTTCCATTACACTTCCACTGATTAAATCCCATTTAATCTCTAAATATGACCAGAGTGCTGCTCAGAACTCGTTCTCAGGCAGAGCAGTGAAATCTTTTAACACTGTTGAAAATTTATATACCGTTTATTTCACCGCAGCCTGAAACCAACCAGCTCTCTGAATACCACGGAAAATATCCTGCATGTGCCGATGAGATGGGCAGGAACTATGTGATGTACTGGGAATTTTTGTATTATTTATTCATCAGAAAAAGTTTCATAAATGAAATTGCTTAAAAACAAAATTAAGTGATTTACAATTCAATTGAGCAACGAGTAAACTTAAAAAATGTCAAAAATAAAGAAATTAACAAAATGTATTTAATATGTTAGATGATAATCTGCTCTACAATAAGACCAACTGGAATATAACCAATGTGCTTTTATAATATCCAGATTAAAATGGACAGAAGAAAAAAAAAAGCTTTTTTTTTATATGAAAAGAAACAGAAATTAAATATCTTTAAAAAACTGTACAAGAGTATTACACCGTGATTTCAAAATAAAGAATCTTTGTTTTATTTTATATTATGATGTAAATTTACAGCAACTTTCATGAAAAGCTATCTGGAACATGTATTTTTCATATATTGATTGAATCGTATTCAATAAACACAGAATTCAACTATATTTAATTATTTTTTCTCCAAACCTCAATAATCTGCACAGATTATATACAGAAAACATTTGCTGCCAGTGTTTCACAGGAACTTTTCCTGTTTTATGGACGATTCTTTTTAATTTTTTTTTGAACATTTGTGGTAACCTCACTTTACTGACTGGACCTGTCTGAGGGACATGTGCAGGACACGGTCGGGCAGCCGGGACTGATCGGGTACTGACGCCCTCTGTAGATATAAGAGGCTCAAAAACACGATGATCACAGACTGACGACAACATCTGGACCGAGCTAACGTCCACAGAGAGCCTCCTGACATCACTCTCCTCTCTCTCTTCCTCTCAGGGTGTCAGAGTGTGGAGGGCTGTTTGTCCAGGAGATAAACTGGTGCTTACCTGCTGGGATGATGGTTGTAATTTGCCCTTCATGACGATGGTGTCTTTGTCCCTGGGTTACAGTCATCCAGAATGAATAGCTGGCTCCACTCTTTCTCTGTCTGTTTGTTGGTGTAGGAACATCACCGCTGTCAACACTGTGACAAATCCTTCGCAACATCAAGATCTTTCAAGATTCATCTGAGAGTTCACTCCACAGAAAAAAAAATACAACTGTGAAGAATGTGGGAAAGTTTTGGCTTCATCAGCTTCCCTAAAAGTCCACCAACAGATTCACACCGGAGAGAAACTGCACAGCTGTGACGAGTGTGGGAAAAGTTTCATGAGATCAGGTGACCTCAAAGTCCACCACCGTATTCACACCAGGGAGAAACCATACTGGTGTGAGCAGTGTGGGAAAGCTTTCTCCTACCAACAAGTCCTAGGAATCCATCAACGCGTTCACACCGGAGAGAAACCGCACAGCTGTAACCAGTGTAAGAACGCTTTCAGCCATTTAAGTCAGAGCCAGGTTAACTGCTTCTACTGTTTCAGTCTGTTGTGGGATTTTAACTTTATTTATTTGTATTAGTTAATGCAGTTATATATCTCGTAATGAATCATCTTTTTATTCATGTAGTTTAGTTTTAGGCCACTGCAACTTTACTTTTATTTGCGTACCATGACGTGCATCATGACGCCAGGCTACGAGGGGATAAAACTCACAATGACATTGAACTCACTTTCACTTATTTCTTAAAATAACATAATATGGATGCCTTGCAAGTGCTGCAACTGTCTTTGCTGATAAATCTGCTTAAATTCATGAAATCATTCACAAACTGAAGTGTCTCACGCTTGATCAAAACTCGTTCTGGAGGTGTTGATGTTGAGAAAACATTTTTTAGTCCAAATCTCTTAAAAGCCTGAATGTGGTCCACTGGGCGTCTCTGTGGTTTAACTGCTGTGGTTTGATGAGGAGGAAGAGACGTTTAATAAAGGAAAAGTTCAAATTCACACATGAAATGAGAAGTTTGTTCTCGCAAAAGTCTGCTTTAATCAAACATCTATGTATTGCATTATGTCGTAAACGTTTGGTTTCATTTAACACGATGCCACGATCACTTTTTTTTAGCACCGATAGCGATCTCCTATGAGCCACATGAGTATGAGTTTTTTTGTTTAGTTGTAGCAGCTGGTGTTACAGGTCGGTTTGACTGCTTTGTAGTGTGTCCGGATCTCCACCAGGGGGCAGGGTAACAGGCTTTAAATGCTACTGTACGTTAACATTTGAGTGACTGAAGTTTAATTGTTGAAGTATAGTTTGAGAGCACCAGTAAAAAATATACTTTTACTTAATATTGATCTGGGCATTCCTAACTTTCTTTTGTCTTTTTATTAAATTAGATTTTTTTTTTAAACCTTTAGCTTGTAAGAAAGAATTTGATGTAAAAAAAACCATGTTGTGTTTGAATGGAATCTGAAGTTTTGTGAGACTGTCATGTGGTGGGGTATCGTATTCCGAGCTTTCGACTCATGTTCAGTTTTCTGGTTGAATTAGTTGAATGGGAATTGACGACTTGAATCTGGATATTCAGGTCAGTGTTTACATTAAAAGCTGTGCCTTTGTATTTGGCGTTCTCTTCACTGACGGATACTCGCTGACTGATTGATAAGGAAGTGATGAGATAATTGATGAGTTGATTCAAACGATTCCAAAGCAGCTCTGATAATACCACCTCCACTGTTGATAGATGACTGCTGTAGTTTCACTCAGCAGCTGTGACGTAAAAAGGTGGAAAACTGAAGAGAATTAATAAACTTTACTGAATCCGAAACTCTTTAATATCTGTTTTCTTTGAAGCCGTTGAGATAAACACATAATAAAGGAAATGCACCAGACTTTTACTACCGAACTCCTGCCGCCTCACATCTCAACAATATGACCAGTTGTTTACTGGGAGCCTGCGTCCACCAGTCAGGGTCCGAATCACGTTGGGCCTCCTGACGAAGGCCGGGGCTGCTGTCGAGAGACGCTCAGACTAAACATTTGGTCTTTAAGAAAAAGTTGAGGAAGTTGCTGCCTTGGATGATCTCCCGAAGCTCAATCTACAACAAAGAAGTTGCAATTCCATCATTTACAAATCAAATTTTACACCCTGAAGGTCAAAACTTCACTCTGGTCTTTGGAGGAAACTACGACGACTCCGTCCTCCGAGTTTAGAGGGTCAGGTTCTTGTTACAGCAGCAACGTGTCAGGAATGGAACATGTTTATCTGCTCTAATGTTAGCTGCTGATGTTGTTGACATGTTGAGCATGTTAAGCTAAATAGCTTTTACGAACAGCCGTAACCTAACCAAGCATTATTCCACAGCCGAGAGTTAGCCTACCGTTAGCTAACCACATTGTTTTAGAAAAGGACTGGAACATTGACCGTGAGCGTCCTGGAAGACTTTAGGCTAAAGTTAGCAGCTCTGTCATGACCTTTATTAGAACTAGAAATTAAAACTTGATTTAACTTCTTTCTTAAATCAACGACTCATAGTTTCAAAAATGATGATGAATTTTGATGGTGAATCTCAATATTTAATGATAGAACAGTAGAGTCCTTTATGGATTTGGGTCCAGAAGTCTGCTACAGGTTCAGGTGTAGGTGTTCAGTATGACATCTTCTGATTGGTTGGTCGTGTGGAGGGGGCGGGGCCAGAGGCCTGGGGGAGAAGGAGAAAATTTAAGATGAACATCATCCAGTCCAGTCTGTGGTGAGTAATTTAAATTCACTGACCACAGGAGGTGATGTTAAACCTCCTGTGGTCAGTGAATTTAAATTAAATTCTATGATATTTTGAAAACAGAGGAAATCCAAGATGCTGCTGCTAATCTGATAGATGCTAACATGTCAGCCTGTTTGGGAACTGGCATGACAACAGAAAAACTCAAAGCGACTGGTGACCTTCTCTTCACAGACTCTTTTTATTTGTTTATTTTTATTTGTTTATTTATTTGTTCTATTTGCCGCATATTAATGTGAACATGAGTCTGAATGATAATATTTCATTCTCCCCTGTAATGTTCATCCTGTCTGAATGGATCTGCTCACCTGTCCTCCTCTTCCTCGTCCAGAGAAGACGGTGGTCAGTCCGTTATGTGCGGGGACATGTCGGAGGGGGCGTGTCCTCGAGTCTTTCAGCTCTGACAGGAGCTCGGGGCTGGACAGGGACAAACGGGCTGGACACAAACAAAACGGACGAATACCTCTGGTTCACAGCCGAACTCCGACAATCAGGGTTACAAAAACATTTAGGAGTGGGGGCAGGGACACGTTTAGGGGGTCAACATACAGGTTTAGCAAGGCGGTGAGAGAAACTATACGACTGCATTCTGAGAAACGACTCTTCTGTCTGACAATAAAATAAGCAACAACGAACCTAAAGCCCCCACCACAATGACGACTTGCCAACTGGTTGTTTCAAAAGACAAAGGGACAATCCTGACACCATCCATGTGACTCAGCTCAGCAAGGCCCTGCTCTCCACAACTGCCCGTCTGACTCCACCTGCCCGTCTGACTCCCGTCTGACTCCACCTGCAGGTGGACCACGGTCTTCCCGTCTGACTCCCGTCTGACTCCACCTGCAGGTGGACCACTGTCTTCCCGTCTGACTCCACCTGCAGGTGGACCACGGTCTTCCCGTCTGACTCCACCTGCAGGTGGACCACGGTCTTCCCGTCTGACTCCACCTGCAGGGGCCTAGGGTGGCTGTCTGCCCAGTGAGAGGCAGGAGCTTAGTTAAGTTGATTATAAAGACTATTTGATGAAAATCGTGAGCCAAAAACAAAATACCTTTTTTCACATTATAGAACAAGTAGTGGCTTTATAAAGTCAACATGTAATAAGATGTAAAGCTTTAAAGTCCAGCCTGCATTTGATATACAGCACTACTTCCATCCCAAGCTTCACAGTATGTATGTGTATATATATACTGTGTGCAGTTAGTAGTACTGTGATCTGTTTCATCAGACCTAAAAATAACAGCAGGTCATCATAATCGGTCACGTTCTATAACACCAGCTCACCTTGTCCGTTGTCGTAGCAGGGGGATGACGAGGAAGACGAGGAGCTCAAGGGGGAGGACAGGGTGGGACTGAAGGGGGAGGACAGAGGGGAGGAAGGGGGCGAGGCTGCAGAGGAGACAACACTGGATTCACTGACGTCACCGTGAGACCGAAACTTGTCCCGATACGCTGGAAATGGAAAGACAAGGATGAGACCGATGACAGAAGAGGAGACATGGACCCCCCCCAGACTGACTCATAAAGACTACAGGTGTGTTGTTTGTAGTCAGTCATTTCTTGCATCTTTGTGGTCGTCTGTTTATATGTGGTCGTTTTGCATTTGTGTCTCTCTGTGGTCGTTTTGCGTCTCTCTGTGGTCGTTTTGCGTCTCTTTGTGGTCGTTTTGCGTCTCTTTGTGGTCGTTTTGCATCTCTGTGGTCGTTTTGCGTCTCTTTGTGGTCGTTTTGCGTCTCTTTGTGGTCGTTTTGCATCTCTGTGGTCGTTTTGCGTCTCTTTGTGGTCGTTTTGCGTCTCTTTGTGGTCGTTTTGCATCTCTGTGGTCGTTTT
>JBBPCS010001581.1:0-14834 GCA_037974645.1 Hollardia meadi
CACACACACACACACACACACACACACACACACACACACACACACACACACACACACACACACACACAGACATATGTTTTCTGACATGAATAAGAATGAGGTGTTTGGACATTTTTAGGGTTTAAGAAAAATATAATTTGTTTTTCTTTGCTGTGGACTGCGAGGGAAACCAACTTCTGGAGTTCACTCCAACTTTCTAACAGACATCTCTGCACCAAATTATTAGAATCAATGATACTAAATTAAGTCTTCCTTTGTTCTTAACTCAGTGGAGTGGAGTCAGGTCAGATCCAAATCATTTTCCAACTTACAACCATATGTTCAAATCTTCGACTAGTATTCACTGATTGAGTAGCTAGCTTGCTTTCCTCAGTTGCCACTAGACTTCAGGTCTCTTTCTGTTTCTGGCCAGGTAATGTGTACTGGACTTATCTCAGCTTGTTTCCTAGAAAAAAGCTACCAATGAGTATCAATGTTGATTAAGAGGAAGGAGGCTAAACTATAGAATCCTTGTACGGCCGGTGAACCAACACCGTGAGCTACAGGCATAATGGATCTGTCGAGCTGCTTGTTAAAGCTTAGTTCCTATCATAATTATTTCAAGATGTAGCTTGACAAAAAAAGCTTCTAATTAATTAAACCAACAAAAACACTGTTTGTATTGTGCAGGGGTTGTTTTTTTAATATTTATTTAGCCAAGTAGCCCGTAAGCTAGTCTGCAGGAGCAACCAATATGTTATGATGCAGACAGCGTCCACCGCTAGGTTCTAGATAACAGATTCACAGTGTCTAAAATTCAGCAACCTCATACAACATACAACAGAGCTGATGTTGCAAATACAAACACAGCACAGGAAATAATCATAAAAGCCTTCTCTCTAATCTTCTCACTTGCTGTTGCGAGAGCGCTGAAGACTTTCAACAGGTCAGCAGAAAACCTTCTATTGTTTTAATTTGCACTGCTCCTGCTGTAATACACACACACACACACACACACACACACACACACACACACAAAGAAATGGAGAGATACAAGGATACAAGTGGGAATAGACAGAGCCTTAGTTGTCTGTTAGAAGAGGAAGAATCAAAGAGGAATAGTTTCCTTTTGCTGTTATTTCTTTTCTAGTTTCACAAGCTCCTCAGATACTTTGCATTTGTGTGTCTGGTTAACTGTTTCCTTTCTCTTCTACATATATCGATGTTGTCTTTGTGAATTTTCTGTCATAGAAACAGGCAGCATTCTAAATCAGTAAATCCCAATCTCTGCACAGCAGCACCAGAATGGCATGATTTTGATTTCAGAGAATGACAGCAACATGTTAATTTATGGTTTGAACAGTGGCAAACAATCACTGTCAGTAGCCTCTCCATAAATTAGATACAGATGAAGATTTAATGATGGCTGAAGGGAAATTGTCTTTTTGCAGCAGCTGGGACAAAGACAACACAGAAGAGATAAGAAGAGAATATGAAAAGAGTGTTCAAGATAATATGGAGAGTAATTATGTTGTACATGAGAAATAAATAACAGATAAAGGTCATTACTGACAGTATTGTATATTGTAACATGGCTGTATATATTGTATATCATACTGTAACTACGCTACAGAGACTGTGTATGTTGTCTATGTGTACTCCAGGGTTGGATGACTGAAAACAGACAGAGTCAAACCTGATCAAGCTGCTTTAATGCTGTATAACTGTGTCCATCCTCTCATGGTAGATACCGAAAAAACAAACGATAATTTTTTAATAAACATTATTGTTGTTTAAAAAAAGAAGTTGATAACCTGTAGTTTATGTACATGTCAGAGTAAGAAAGACTAAAATGTAGTTTTTCTGAAACTGTAAAAAAAAATGAACATACCGATGACAACATGTTAGTCGACACTACGACATCATGTGTGTCGCAACAACGTGCTGGTGTTCTTCTTCTTTGTATTTATTGACGGGTCACACACCTACTTTAAAGGTGAATACCACCACTTACTGTATCAGAGTGTGTAGTGTGAAGTCAGTGAAAGCATTTTGGCTTCATTTTGGCTCTATTTACCTGCTATAATTTCATAATTTCCATAATTTGTCAGTCCAATTATATCCTGTATCCCTAACTACCCTTTTCATTCTTCTCATATATTATTCTTTTCTTTTGCTCCCATTTGTTTTCGTCTTCTGTTTGAAAGGGTATGAATTTCAGATCAGGCAGTCTTAATTGAGTCCTCTGTCACTTTATTTGCACAACTTTTGTATATATGTGTGTGTGTGTGTGTGTGTGTGTGTGTGTGTGTGTGCGTGTGTGCTTGTACCCTGTCATTTGTAGCACTGATGTTTGCACGGACTGACAATCCAGGAGCCTCTCTCAGCACCTTCATTTTCCCAGACGTTCATTCCTCCTTCGGCATCTTTGTCCTAAATTTGCCTCTCAGTTTCTATCGATGTTATTCTTTTTAGATTTGACAGCTTGACAGTGAAATACGTTTGAACTGCAGTGAAAGTCTCAAGTTGTTTGCACATTTTTCCCGTATCAGTGTGTGTTTGTATCAGTGTGTGTGTGTCTGTGTGTGTCTGTGTGTCTGCCCATCAGTGCTGCCTCTTATTTTTCCTTCGTGAAGCTGAAAACAAATCAGAACTAATCAGAGAATGCCTCACCATTCAATTGTGACACATGTTTAACAAACACACCCACATCTATACACTTTGTCACAAACTGACACATACAGTACACACACACATACACACACACACACACACACACACACACTTTCATGCCTTGTTTAAAACTGCCATCAGTAATAGACTTCTGAATTATAGCTTGTCACAGCCAGATAGCATTAATCGTGTGTGTGTGTGTGTGTGTGTGTGAAGTGGCTGCTGGGTACAGAGGTTAAATATCTCGTTCCCTTTTTTCGGTAGCTGGTGGTGATTTGAGGGCCCTTGTCGGGGCCGACTTGATTGCATTTGTGATTTGTAGGCGGGCGGGCGGGAAGCAGCGAGGTTGGGTTGGAGAAATGACAAATGGCGCAAAGCCATAATAATACACTGACAGGGTGACAGACAGCTGTGTAAATACAGTATATGCGCTTTTTGTGTTAACTGAGAGAGCGCTGCAACTGGTTAGCTTTGGGTTTGAGTGTAAAGACGCAGAAGTGGCAAATGGCACCTCTGGGGTTACACTGACAGACAGACACAAACAGTTTTCTACCCTGTTTTCTTGTGTTTAACTGCAGAATAGTGTTTGTTTAGGCTGAAATGAAGCTTTAAAATATCATTTGCCATCACCAGTAAGTTTTATCAAACTGACATAAGCTGGGAAGAGACAGAGTCTGTCAAAGTAAAAGATGTATAAATGAAAAGTTCTCTACTCTAGATATGGTTGTATTTTGTGCAGTGGGTGAACACACCTGCCAAGTCGCCTGATTAATGACAAACAGAACATTTGAATGTTTTATTTTACCTACGCGGCAGAAATAGCCGTGTCCGTCCCATTCTTTTGAACGTGATAACACCTTGACGGAAATTCACTTGGACACAAGGATGAACTTATTAGATTTTGGATGTCAGAGGTCAAGGTCAGTGTGACTATTAAACACATTTTTAGTCATAACTCAAGAATTCATACACTAAGTAAGACAAATTTTTACACAAATTGTGCTGTTTGTCTGTAAGCATTGTAGTCCACCACAAGCTCTTTGGTTCTGATGATATTGAGCTTCAGGTGATTGTTGTTGCATCATGTGACCTAGCTCTCTGTCAGTCACTACATATATTAAATGAGTCTGGACAGACATGAAAGAAACTGCAACTCCACTGGTGCGTGGAGGCATACAACCATGAGGCGGTAATTCTAGTTTAGGAAGCAACAGCCCTGAGCAAAGTAAGTTTAATTATAATAATGGTAAAATAACAATCCAAGTATTATCTGTAGTCTGCAACTGCTGCTTCTTAGTGCATGTGGAAAAAGGACAACAAGAACAACAGCTGAGCTGTAGGAGTTTTATTTAACATAATGCTGATTGACATGAAGTCTGAATTCATATTTGAAGTCATAGGGAATGACAACATGTGTAAAATGATCATATGTATATTGATCTTTTGGACAAGAAATAAGGATGTGATAGTCAGCACTGAAAGAATAGAGCCTTGCATTTCCTCCATTTAGAAGGCATTTCAAGTGGCTGTTGCAATCAGGGTTGGAAATCAGCACCTGCCAGCAGCCAGTTGTGGGTGATTTTGTGAAGAGGCGGATGAATATGCTCAACCTTCCAGCCATGGTCGCAGGTAAATAAAAGTTCCTATGAAATTGGCCCTGGAGATTTTGGAATCCACCAGCCACAGAGGCAGTGGGACAAAAAACCCTGCTTGCAGTGTTGCAGAAGCAGAAGACTCTGCTCTGTCTTTGGGTTTCTTAAAACGTTTTTCCAACAAAGTACGATCAGAAGTTATGGTTTAACCCTTTTAGAAATTAATGACACAATCATATCCCAGTTTTGTCACTGGCAAAGTTCTGGACATTTTATATAAGCAGTGTTGACCCAAACACACCAAATGGACATTAGCACATACTTGTCTTCAGTATACAACATAGAAGCTACTTTAACACCATTTAATTCCAACAACTCAATGGCAAATGATAGTGTTTTGTTTAAACAAAAATGTATCTTCTATTGTACTTTGTGGGACTTAGCTTTGGCCGTCATTCCAGTAACATGACACAACAACAGTTTGTGACGTCGCTAGTAACACAGTACAACAGAATTAATTGACAAAAGCAACACAAACGCTTAGACAGGATTTTTAAAAGTCCTCAACTAAACAATATCCAAACAAAATATTTTGATGTGAGAAAGGTGAACATTAACTTAACACTAGTGCAGTGTGCTTCAAGAAGATAGTTGCCAGCTGGGGACCAGGGGCTCTGATTGGCTGACAAGTCAGGAACACAAAAAAAGTTTAAGATGTGCTTGATTTGATATGCAGCAGAGTTTTCTATGAGTGGAGCACACATTGTTAAAGTCAACATCGCAGTTGGCCATGTTCATATAGTTGTGGGAAGCCAAAATTGTGATCGAGATTAGTATTTGATTAATTGTGCAGCCCTAGTTAAGATAATCACTGGCAAATATTGTTTTGTATCAGTGTGGGGTAAGGAAAATAATTAAAAGGACTTAGTTTCAGTTATTCAGCCATTTTCTCACTCATACATGGCTGTTAAAGTAAACAGAAAAATATAAAATGGACAAAGCAAACAGTGTTCGAGGACACTTTAACGTTATGTTACCAAGCCAGTATTGGTACAGAAAAACATTTAGAAAGAGAGTGAGAGCGAGAGAGTGTGGTGGCTCTGGAGAGAGCGAAGTATCATGTTTTCCTGCTGCTCCCGTCCACAGCAGTTTATTTATTGTCTTAGCTTCCTACTCCTGCTACTTCTCCAAACTGGGGGGGCGTGCCGGCCACCTTCTACTTCAACCTGACTCACCAATTTCTCTGACCGTCTCTCGTCTCTCTGTGTATCTCACTCACTAAGTTGAATTGAGCCTTGAAGCCCTGCTGCTGTACAGACCACTGCTCACTTGGTTATTCAAAGTTTATTTATACTGAACGTGTTGCATGTCCAAATAGAACTGAATTTTTCACTGCATGTCCTCGGGTCCCCAGCAATACACCTGCCAAGTGTGAAGAAGATCACATGAATAGTTCTGGAGATATGTGGAGGACAGACAAACAGAGGTTACCTGCTTTATTGTAAGATGTAATCCCATCCATCACTTCTTGTAGAGCTCCTTCCTGGTTCACTTTTATAATTTCAACTTCACTTTCATTTTCAAATATGTGGAGCAGAGGACGCGCAAGATATAATTTGGCGTCGCCGGACGACACCCTCAGCCTTCCCTGACGCACAAGGTCTACGTTACTTTGGTTAATTTTAGCCACAAAAAAACGGTGATGTTTGGTTAAGTTTAGGCACAAAACCTACGTGGTTTGGTTCAGGAAATGACTGGTGATGCTTAGTTTCAAACAGGACGCAAACTCTGGTCTCCTGGGTGAGGTCATGAGGTCTGAATCTTTTTTTCATAGATATCGTTACCTCTGTGATATACAGCAGGTCTACATGTGGTTATTGATAGTGTGCGAAACACTTAACGTTTCAGTCGGCCTGAGTCGGAGTCAGATTTTTCTGTCATTGTCAAGAAAATTCAGTCAATATGTGGTTAATGTGACCTCTGATGTGGAGATATTTACATGTAAACTTGTGCCAATCTCAGTAAAGTAATTTTTGCGTAAAATGTAATTTCACAGTAAGGAAACTTTTCCTGGCTGAATAATAGCACGTAAAAAATATTACATTTTAAATAGCAGTTCCCTTTTAGGATAAGCAAAGGTGATTATGGCTCCCACTGAAACGTTGCTCTGAGAGCTGTAAGGAGTTGTCAGTATCTTCGAGACTGAAACCATTATACATCCATAGAGAAAGTGTGAGATGAATATTACCTGAGTGGTAAAATCCCTTTGTACCTCCGACTACAGCAGATAGAGCTGTCAGTGACAGACGCAGCCGGAGATAAGAGAAACAGGATGAAGGGAAGGAAAAGGATGACAAGTGAGCAAATAAGAGAGGGAATAGGGGGAGGATGAATGGATAGGTGACTGAACAGATAATTGCTACATCATCAGGGAAACACAGGGATAGACAAAGATAATGGAGGTGATCGAAGGAAGATGTGGATATGATGAGGAGTGGACTCTGATGGGCTAAACCTGGGAAATGGATATGATGAAGTGGAGGTGATGAGATGGAGGAGGGTTTCAACGATAATGACAGCTTGCAGTAGCAGAGAGGGGAACAGATTTAAAGGTTGACAGCAACAACATGATGAATAAATGAGCATATAGCATACTTGGGCTGAGCTTCAGGTTTTGTTTGTTGATGACTTGAATTTACCCTCTGAGGTTCAATTTTCTGTTGGTAAAAGTCCAAACAAGCATTATTAATATGAATATCAATGGATCTGCTGTGACCGTGAACTCCACTCTTGCTAGAGTGCTAGACACAACCTACACATGTGCATGTGTAGGTTGTGTCTAGCATTTCCAAAGAGAAGCACGCAAACAGCTGAGTGAATGAATAACACACACAACACACAATTTATCAGGGGGAGCAATAAATGCCCATTTTTAAGACCAAGCCACCATATAAAAGCCTTGGATCACAGAAGTAATGGGTCCCTGTAGGCAAGGGATAACTCTCTGTTCAAATGTGTGTGTGTGTGTGTGTGTGCGCGCGCGTGCGTGTGTGAGAAAGGGAGAGAGCGAGAGAGAGGCAGACTGAATATGACAAACACTGAGAGAAAGGCAATGATGTCTGACAACCAGAGAGAGAGAGAGAGAGAGAGAGAGAGAGAGAGAGAGAGAGACAGCCTGTTTCATTTTCCATCTTATCTGACCCCTGATGTGTTTCTTTCTTCATTTGCTGTTAGATTATATACCCTTCACCCAGCCATGGGCTCCATATTGCTGTGCGTGATCGTCTAATGCGCCTTTGATGCTGCTGATGGTGTGTGTTTGTGTGTGTCAACCTGTTTGTGTCTTTACAAGACGCCATTAGGGCAGTGTTATAAAAATAGCCTTAATATTTCCTGAGTGATTTTCTTTTAGGCAAATGTAGAGAAAATAAGCTTTAAGTGTACATTTAGGTGTATGCACATGTCTCATGCAGTGTACGTAGAGAGAAAACTATTTCCTCTCTTTGAACCAAATTTTTATGTTCAGCAGCCACAGTGGCTGAACCATCCTGAAACAGCTCCAGCCAACTGGGAGTTTAAAGCAACAATGCCAGTTCTCCTACTGAAGTGAATGAGAGTGGAACTTTGCCTAGGTCAGCTTTAGCAGGTGGCACAATCTCCCACCTTGAAAAGGTCATCATTTTCTCATTTATGTGAGTAGGTTTGTCTTAATATTTATTCTGTGAACAGATCGGCAATGTGCATGTAAACGTGTAATCTGTAAATATAAAACACCTCTCACAAATCCAAGAGAAAAAAAAATTGTATACTCCCAAACATTTTTTTTTTTGCAAAAATATCTGTGAATACATTAGATTAATTTACAAATAAACAAAATACATATGCTAGCTGTAATGTGAAGTGCACATTGTTTCAGGTGGTCTAACAGTACTCTCTGTTGAGAGATGTGACAAGTGACAGCACCCTGGTTAAGGTCTTTGATAGTATGGCTGTTGGTGTTGATAGTTGTTTTTGTTTAGAAATATTATATTGCAATTTTATTGTTCATTGCTAACATGGTGATTTAGCAAAGCTAACATTTGCTACTAAGCCAGCATCTGTTGTCATGACAGCATGAAACATTCATGTTGCGGGCTGGGGGAATGAAAGTAGGGTGCAGGATTATACATGATTAAAATATATTGTAAATAGATTTAACTTGTGTCATTTGTTTAATTTACCATTGCATTTATTGTAATCCCTCTATTTGTTGTTGCCAGTGGCCACAGATGCACTTCAGAGACGACTAGCTACTGTATCAGTGCACACAGTAAGCATGGATCAGCAAAGAGGAAAAAGGGTTAGGGTTAAATTAATTTTAAAAATGTGCTAATTTGTGCTCTGTCTGTAGTCACCACCATAGATTTATCATAGGTATAATAATTAAATTTATTTATTATTTATTTTATTTATTTATTTTATTAAATAAGTATTGTAATACAAGCTCTTTTAATACATCTGTGGTCACCATTGTGTTGTCTCACTCAATGTCCCGCCCACAACTCAATCTGATTGGTTACACATCACAAGTAATAGCCTATTAAGACTACTGTGCTTTAAGGCAAAGAGAGACTGAAGCTGCTTTGCTCTGGAGTGGAGCTGTGAGTCAAAGGTAAAGCAGCAGATACTTCTGAAGTTGTAATAAATATCACAATCTAACAATCCACTTCTATGATGACAAGCACGTCCAGTTTCCCAGTTACATCACTGAAAATGCCCAAAGGAGGCAAAAGTGACAACTTAACATAGCATACAACTGTCTTCTCGATCTTTTCACTGCAGCTCTGGATCAAGATTTAGGAAATTGCTACTTTATACTGAACAGCGGCCGCTGTGCTTCACACATGGGGGGCGATCAGTACGGACCACGGATCAACGACGTTCTGTTACACCCCGACTTCGTACAGTGACATTCACTTCGCTTAGTGGAGTGTACAGAGGAAGTTGTACAGCAGGGGCAAACTGTTTGCAGGAATGTTAATCTAAAGATGACAGTGAAATTCTGTATTTTTGTAAAGCTGTTGAGGTGGATGTAGAATTGTTTTCATTTTTTTCTGACAGCAGTTATACAGCATGTAAAAATGATATCAGTTACTAGTTTTAGAATTAATGAACAAGGAGCAGCCATTTTCAATTGTAAAATACATTGTTCTCTACATTTAGGAAGTCCTAGATACAGAACTACCATATTTCAAAAACTTTATTGAGACTTTGGTAATGATAGCACTACTGTATCTAAATGCCTTGTGGAGAAAGGTATAGAGACACAGTTGCCAAGAATTACTAATTAAAAAATAGGAATAACAGCTTCATTGCACCACAATATTTGTTGTGAAAAACAATGGGTGTATTAAATTCATGACAATACTTAAAAACCACACACTGTTCTTTTAATAATATGCTTATATTTTGTAAGCAAATGCCATCAGATGACAACTTTGGGAAATGCCACGTCGTGAATGCAGCGTATATTAAATGCCCTTATTCTACACATGATGCTACATGGCGGAGGGTAATGAATACAGTATAAAAAATCATCCACAAGATCCATCCACATCACACAGCACACCAATTTGTATTTCTAGGTAGATGGAGACAGAGAACAGAGGCTCACTACAGGGCACATTTACTTATGAATAAGCAAATCTGAATAGGCAAGCGTGAAAGTGGCATCTATGCACATGGAATTGGATGTGCAAACTCTTGCACAGACTTGTAGGAATATTACTCTTATTGTTTATTGATGTGTGCGAGGCAATCTGTAAAGGCAGTAAAACTGGCAGGAATGAAACATGGCTGCGTCTTAAGTCTGACATGACTTGGGTATCGACCGGGATGAAGAACATAACACAGTCATCCGCAGTCCTCATAGAGATGGAGCTAACCATAATAAGTACGGCAAGACCCTGATAGTGCCAGAGCTGAGTTTAATTTCCACCAGAAACAATCATGTCATAGTATTGTGCTTTTCAAGAATACTCATTGAGATAAAATTTCAAGAGTTACCTGGCCAAGAGAAAAGCATAAACATTGTTACAACAACAAAGACAAACAACACGAACAGACAAATACAACTGTAACACACTACAAATTAATGAACACCATATCATGCTAATATGCAATAAAAAAATCATAGACAAAAGCACAGTTATGATGCACAATCTTCTAAAACGATTTCAGTGAAAATCAAATCAAAAGTCACAACTCACATTGACCAAGAGTAAAGTAAGTAAAGTTCGACCTGTTGTCCTGATCGGCTAATCTCATCTTGCCCATCGAGCCTGTACATAAAGGAGGGCAGCTGTGCATACACAATTGGGCTTGACCCTACGAAGACATGTGGGTCCATTTCAAAGTTCTTGAAATGTCCAATAATGTTTATTCACCACACCTCTCAGTACTCTGTACAGCCACGTTAAAAGACTGTGGCAACTTGATATTACCCTACTGTAAAAGCAGGTCACTCACGCTAAACAAGATAAACAGATGATCTAGATGTTAGAGGCCCGAATGGTAAGACTGATGATTGGCATTCAACGTTATGCCACTCCTCTGATCCAACCTGCTGCTGCTCCCAAACTAAAAGCCCCGGCAGAGGCCGTCATGGCCAACTTGAGGAGAACTGAAAGGAGGCTTTCGAAAGACCCCAAGACTGCTGTAGTCTACATCAATGAGATATATAAGTTGGAAGCAGCAGGGTACGTTAAACAAATCCCTCCAGAGACTGTCAACACTTCTACAGAATCTTGGTACTTACCTCATCATTTAGTCCATCACAATGGTAAGGCCCAGCTGGTGTTTAACTCAAGACAGGAGCCAAGGTTCAAGTATTTTAGTGGAAGATTTTCTTTTGAAACTGTGAACAGATAAACAAATAAGGAGATATAATTGAATGAATGAATGTACAGTATAATAATGAACTTCTTTGATTGTATGTTGTCACTGTTTACTGTACATATAGGAATGTATGACAATGAAATTACACAAATGAATTACACATGAACATAAATGTACACTGGTTCACTACACTATGTAATATAATGTCCATATAAGACAATTCACCAAAGTAAGAAAATATTTAAACACAATCAGGACTGATGGCAAAATACAGTTAGCTTTGACTCAGCACTAACATGTGCCTTGCTAGCACAAACCATGAGGTGAGCAAAATATAAAGTCAAAATTAAGATATTTATCAAAATAACTGATCCAATTAACACAGGACTGTAATTATATATTCTATCCTCACAGATTGTGCCAAATCAAAGGCGAAATTAAAAGGATGGATGAGGATGTAACTATTCATCTCTCCACTGCGGGGTCTCCAGTCAAAATGGAGGATCTGCTAGATCTCCAGAGGTTTTAAATACCTTTGCCAGTCTTCACCACTAGGTGTCACTAAAGACGTACTAACTTATTTCCTGAGGCCAGAATACTGGCGCTAACCCGCACTGATCCACTGGAGTCTACTTTGGGATTGAAATAGAAACAGCTCCTATGACGCGCTGTGCTATCGACATAAACCAGGGGAGTGGTTTCTTGTGACTATGCGGAGGATTTATCATGTATTCACCCGGCAATGTGACCCCCTAGGTTTAATCACACCCTTTACAACCAGAACAACCAGACCAAGAAAAGGGATTGGGATGATCCAAGCTTCACCCCTGAACTATGTAAAGAATTGAAGGCTTGGGAGGATGAGACACCATTGCTGCAAACCATGTCTATTTCCCTCTGTTACATTCCAGCAGATAAGTCCAGTCTTCCAGATCAAGATCTTCATATCTCTTGTGACGCTTCTGAAAGGGCATATGGAACAGTTGCTTATTTGCTCAGTGATGTCAAAGGTGAATGGCATTCAAGCTTTGTTATGGCTAAATCAGAGTTGCCACTATCTATACCACTCCTTATGTGGAGTCCTTGTTGGGGCCCAATTAGCACAACTACTACAATGGGAGTTGACCTTGAACCTTCAACATGTCACCTTGTGGACTGATTCAACCACAGTTCTAGGGTGGCTTCGGTCCGAATCATGCCATTTCTATTTGTTTGTGGGAACAAGGGTGGCAGAAATTCAGGAGCTCACTAACCCCAACTCTTAGCTTTGCTTCCTGGATGGATCTTGTCAAGGCAACATACAAAACCCTTAAAATGGTTGGCTTGAATTGTAACTCATCAGTACTGATCTACAGTGATGCTGAGGTCAATACCTTGAAGGAATGTCAGGCTAATAGTTTCCTCACTGAGCTAATGGCTTTACATGCAGATAAGCCTGGACCTCCCAATAGTAGACTCAAAGCTATTCCTCCTGAACTCGATAATCTAACTGGACTCATAAGAGTGGGTGGAAGGCTCAGAAACATTCCTTCAGCTCAGGGAGACTTGATCCACCCCATTGTATTGGATCCTTCCCATCCTGTCATCAAACTGCTTGTTAAAAACTTGCCCTGAGAAAGTATTTTTCTGAAATACGCAGTACAGTATTATCTGTGTGGCAGTATTGGGTACTCCAAGGAAGACAGTTAGAGTGTTAAGCACCATCAGTCTACATGTCTAGAATGTTGAGACTTGGTTTGCTGTTTTAGCCAAGCCTAAAGTTCCTCTCATGGCCAATCTACCACCTGCTGGCCTACTCTACAGGAGTTTATTGTTTTGGCCCTTTCACAGTTAAAGTTGGGAGGCGCAACAGAAAACGTTGGAGTGTGACATTTAAATGTCTAACCATTACAGCAGTGCACCTTAAGCTATAGATTCAGACACCTTCTTGCTTGCTTTTAGGAGGTTTATTGCACACTGAGGCAAGCCGAAATTGTTTTATTTCAGATAGAGGTACCAATTTTCGTGGAGCAGAGAGGGAGCTACAAGAGACATTCCAATCTCTAGAACCAGATATACAAGAGAAACTCACCCAATATCAACTTACCTTTAAATTCATCCCTCCAAACTCTCAATCATTTCGGAGGTGTATAGGAAAGGGAAATACGATTGGTGAAAAATGCCCTGCGAGTTGCTGTTGGACCTCAGTTGGTGTCAGAGGAAGTTCTTGCCACTGTATTGATTGAAGTTGAGGGGATACTTCATTCTAAACCATTAGGATACACATCATCTGATGTGGCTAACTTGGACCCCATCACTCCCAACATACTGCTGATGGGGTGGCGTGATTTGGGGGAGTCAAATTTTGGGGGTTCAGTTCTGGACTAATTTCATCCGGGACCATCTACCAACTCTACAATCATGTCAGAAGTGGAAAAAGCCATCAGAGAACCTGAAGTTGGGCAAAGTAGTTCTCCTAATGGATCCGCAACTGCCAAGAGCCTTAAAGGCTAGTGGGAAAAATTATCGAGTTACATCGAAGTCCCGATGGTCGTGCAAGATCAGCTGACATTCAAAATCAAACCTACACTAGGCCAGTAGCCTGCTTGATAACTCTACCTGACTTACCACCATGACTAGGACAGCACCTTGAGAAATTCTTACTTTTCACAGCAGCTCAACTTCTGTGGGGGCAGCTGTTGTGATTTTCCTCTGTGCTGCTGAGAAACAATGACCCCTACAGGCCTTACATAACTTACCTGATTGGCATAAGTGACTCCAGGTGAGTTCACCCGGTGGAGCCTGATTACCCTGCCAGTTCATGGCAGACAGAGCTGCATGTGTCTTCTTTCCTGCCAACCTCATGCATTACAGACAATGTGAGTTTTCCTTTTGATATTATATTGTCGCAATATGTTTGTGACTATATGTTTGATAAAGTGCTACTTCCTTTATGGATAGTTTGATTTGCAATATTGGTTATTAATTTGCCCTGTACTTCTAATTTTAATCAACAATTAAGAGCAACCAATACTTCATTCCTCCTTTAATTTTCTTCTTGTAAAAATGAAATATGTGAACACCACTGTGTCGCTCATTACCCATGCTGAACTGTTCAGCAAACACTGACAGCCTAGTGAAATTATTCAATTAATAATGACAAACTTTCTAATGTCAATATTTAATGTGTCTGATTGCATGCTAGTGGGTTATTAGCCTCCTATAAAGTCGGCTATATAGCAGAAAGATGCTTGTAACACCAAGGCCTCGCAGTTTTCAACAGTTCTTCATGCTGTAACCTGAGTTAAAGATGCTGCGATACGCCATCAGAGCCTTTGAGTGTTTACATGCAATTGACTGGGCCAGAAGTGAATGAAAGTTGTTATTTTTAGCTTGAAAATCAGTCTGTCTAGCTGACACACCTGCAGCAAAGTTACTTCAAAGCACTTTTGTGCTTTCTGTGTTTTTCTCTCTTGTTCTCTTGTAGTCTTTCTGTCTGTCTTTGGGTGTGTATTCCTCCTGCCATTTGTCTGAAACATTTTTCAAACACACCTCTTTGGTATGCTGCTCACATACACATAAAACCACATGCAGGCAGCTTTCTGAATACATGCAAATACACTGAACAAAAATATAAACGCAACACTTTTGTTTTTGTTCCAATTTTTCATGAGTTGAAATCAAAGATCTAAGACTTTTTCTACATACACAAAAGGCCTATTTCTCTCAAATTTT
>JBBPCS010001582.1:0-14832 GCA_037974645.1 Hollardia meadi
CACACACACACACACACACACACACACACACACACACACACACACACACACACACACACACACACACACACAGGCCTCTGTGTGGTTGTGGTTGTGTCCAGTATGGACACACAGAGGAAATTCTTCCCTCCCAATTTCCCGGGACTGAACTGGGAGTGACCCGGTTGGCAGACACACAGCCTCGATGGAAGGAATTTAACTCAACTTAACTCCCCCCCCCGCCTCCCCCCTAAACACCCCCCTCATCATCCATCCAGCAGTCTGCTGGCCCAGCTGTGTGAGGACAGAGAGAAACATACTGCACTGGATGAGAAAGATGTCTTTTATTTCCTACCAATTCATGAAATTCCTCACTCTACTTTGGTGAATGTTCATCTCTGACGAGTCCGGCTTGAGTTCGTCGTTTGAAAGATTCATCTCTGTTTGATATCTGGGCATCACTAAAATACCATCCGACGGTCTAACAGGCCTGCGTGTTTTGTTTTTTCCTTGTGCAACTCAGAAAGTACTTACAGTCCCATCAACAACAATAAGAGCTGCAACAAATGAAACAGGAACAAAAGGCCAAAAGCAGTAACAAGATATTAAGAAAGTGAAAACAGGTGGTAATAATAACTTATATATATATATATATATAATAAAATATAGCTGTCTGCTGAAGTTATCTTGGGCTGTGTAATTATCTTTTGTTGTATCTATAGCGACTGTTAGCTTAGTTAGCAGTGGAGCTAGTGGCCCGACAGCCGACTGAAGTCAGCTCAGACGAGGACTATGACTTTGGGGACGACAGGACATGGCGGGCGGGGACAGGAGAGAGGTGAAGCGGCGGAACAATGGGATAAAGTCGGGCATCAGAAGCGGACAAAAACAACGTGTAGAGATGGAATATTTTCACATCTTACTCTGTAAATTGAGGATTTACTTTGGGTAAACCAGAGGTGAGAGAAAAGTTTTGTTTTCGTTTATGTCTCGTTTAAATGAAGTGTGTTTTACATTAAGTTAACAAGGCAATTAAGCTCATCTTCGTTCAGTAAAAGAGAGAAACTAGTGAGCTTGAGTGAGCTTACTTATGTAGTCGTGATTATTTAATGATGTAGATAATGTTTTAGGGGCTTTAACGTTGCTCTGTGTGTGCTGGGCGTGTGAACAGGCAACTGTTTGCTAACATGTTCGCCGTATCGTCACCATGTTAACGAAACGTCAACAGCTGGGCGGGAACTCAATACCGCGGCTACTCTGACTCTGGCTCCAAATGACGTCACCAGAACAAGATGGCAGCGCTCGTATTCGGGATATTTTGTCTTCATTTCTGTACAGTAGGACGAAGTGGAGACGCGTTGTCCATGTCAACTGTCACAACACTATGAGAGGCATTCGGTGCGTTATTAATTTGCAACACAGGCCACCTTGAGGTGTCCAGTTGCATCCTTACTTTTAGTAGTAGAGTACCATGAGGCTGACGAAAAACAGCTGATTTGATGAAGGTATTTAGGTAACAACGTGGCCTTTGTTTGGAACAACCCCCAGGCCAAACTTTTCTTTTTGCCTCCCAAGTGGAATCGAAGTACATCAGTGTTGTATCTCAGTTTTAGGTTCTGATCGTTATAACCTCATTAGTGTGGGTTTGGGTTTTAGTGCATTCAGTTTTGTTCTTTGAAAGCTTTTTGGCTCAAATTGTCTTGACTTTCCATTTTATTCAGACAGATTTACAATGTGTTACACTTGGACATGGTTACTGAAGCAAAGTATGGCTGTTCATCTCAATATAGTTACAACCTGAATCCTGAAACCACTGGGCCAGTCTGCAGGGTGAAATGGGAACCACTGCGCCCATTATGACTCAGCATAGTGCAGTTTGCAGTACCACCCTCTCAGCACCCATGTGTTTGCAGCAGTACTCTGTCTTTAATGACATTCAACTCCTCTTGGCCGTCATATTACCCCGCCGCCGTGGGAATCTCATCTTTCCCAGCTATGGGTATGAAGCTAAGAATGCCAGGTTTGGACTGGAAAGGTTGTTCTGGGCGAAGACATCTCATTCAGCAGGTTACACGCTGCAACTTTAAGTCCTAAATACTGTAAAATTAAGTACTTTTAGACTGTAGCTTTAAATGTAATTGGGTTTTTTTAAAAAGTGTTTCTGTTTCACTTCCATGAAGATAATTCCACTTCCACTGAGATAATGGTGGCGTGTGGCAGCTTGCCCTGCCTGAGGTTTTCGAGGTTCAGCTGTTTGGCAGGAAGGGCCAGTGGATTTGCAGAGCTGTTGTCTGGATGCCTCCTCCTGCTCCATACTCCCTTGGTGGTGTCGCCCCCTCCCCACCATCCCACAGCTTTTTATTGGCTCCCCAGGCCTCCTGTAGTCCTCCAAGGCACTCCCCGAACTCAAGCATGATACTCTGCACCCAATGCTGCCACCCCACCCCTGCTCTTATCCTCTGCCACGGGGGGAAGGGAATAGCCTGGATGAGCTAGAAAGTGCCACAGTATAATTATCTTCTTTCTACATCTCTTTCTTCACCTCGGTTTCCTCACGACATCTCTCATGATCCCTCTATGGCTAAACTTTGCCCTATAAACAGGGTCAGTATACTGAACTTAGCATCGACTCGCTAACTTCGAAGGGATGGCAAAGGTATAGTATAATTTACCAGCACAAATTTCAGCATTGACTGATGGACAGGTTGTTATTACTTAGTTATAATTAATATTTGCTTAGCCTTTCGCTACTCTCATACTTTCCCTACCACTCAGAATTCTCAGTAATTTTTTTAAACAATAGATTCCATGACATTCCTTGATATATTGAGTGAGAAGAGAGTCCGGTTTGGGAACTTTAGAATTGCATCGACATAGTTCTGTTGGCTTCATTAGTCTTTGACCTTCAGCGTGCACTGGGGCGGTTTGCAGCCGAGTGTGAAGCGGCCGGGATGAGAGTCAGCGCCTCCAAGTCTGAGGCCATGGTTCTCCGCCGGAAAACAGTGGATTGATCCCTCTGGATTGGGGGTGAGTCACCGCTCCCAAGCGAGGGAGTTTAAGTATCTCGGGGTCTTGTTCACGAGTGACGAGAGAACGGAGAGTGAGATGGACAGGCGGTTTGGTGCGGCATCAGCTGTAATGCAGGAGTTGTGATGAACTCTCGATTCACCAGTCAATGTACGTTCCAACCCTCCAACCTCAGACTCATCCGAAATGAGTTTGTTCCATAGGGTGACTGGGCTCAGCCTTAGAAATAGGTTGAGGAGCTTTGCGTCGAAAGCCAGCTGAGGTGGTTCCTGGGCTCCTCCTTTGGGGGTTTACCTAGAACTCAGTATACCTAGAACTCGCTGGAGGGATTACATGTCTTATCTGGCCTGGGAACGATCCCCCAGGTGGAGCTGGAAATCATTCCTGGGGAGAAGAGATACCCTGCTTAGCCTGCTGCCACCATGACCTGGCCCCAGATTGGTGGAAGTACAAAAAAAAAGAAAAGGCTTTATAATGACAAAAGAAAAAAACTTCCTACAAATTACCCATGTAGCTAGTTAGCCACGAATGCTAAAATTTGCAGGTTTTGTTAGAGCAGCTAAACAATCTCTTTAACTTTCTTCTTCTTCTTGGGCTTTGGAAAGGCTAAACTAGAACACCACCCTCTCAACTCTTTATATCTACAAACCACTTCTTCCAGTGCATGCTATTTATAAGCTCTTTTTGGCAAACTACTTGGGTATCATTAATATCTTCTTAATTATAAATCAATTTCACACTGCACTAGGTCCAAAGACTGTTTGGTACTCGAGAATCCCCATGTCTATACTGAGGTTAGGAAACAGGCTCTAAAATACTATCCTCCACACAAGTGGAACAATCTGCAGAAACTTGTAAAATTAGACAAAATGATCCATTTCAATAAATTTGAATCTATTTTGACAGACTTTAGCCGTTTGAATGTAGTGTTTTCTTTGAATTGATGTTGTCTTTTGTTATTATCCTCGGTCTGTTTGTTGTGTAACTTGTTGATGTTTCTTCTCTGTTCCCCTGTTGTATATTTTATGTGTTACATTTTATAAGTTTTGTAATCAGGGTGTCAATGCAAATGGGAGCGTCAGGTAAGGTACATAAAAAATAAGTATATATAATAAAGATAATGCATAAGTATCTCTCTTCTCTCTGCAGCGCCGTGCATATAGCAACATGCAGAGAAGTCTAAAACTTGACAGGCTTACCACACTTTGTGGTTTATGAGCTAAAAGGATTGGAGTCTGTTCGGGGGAGGATTGAACCAATCGTTGACAAAAGTAGCAGCTAAAATGATCCATTAAAGAAACTTAATGAACTTTCTAAAACAATCTTTTTTCTCCTGAGTTATTACATGATCATTCTGTACTCACCGCATCCTAAATCCTTCACAACCCTCTGGTTGTCTTTTTTGCTTTACAACCTTGTTTATGAGCATCTATTTGCATTAACTGCTAAGAACTTCCTATTGTGCAACAACTCGCTTTTCATAGGAGGGGTGTGTCAGCATCTTGCTGGTCATAACCACGGCGACGGCAGCTGGTGTAAAATAACGCTGCTTCTCCTGCATGTGTGTGCTACCCGTTATATCATGGTCATCTGTGCTAAAGCCCGCTGTGACCCTCCAGCACGCTACGCTAACCTCGCCTGTTCATCACCATCCGATCACATACTGTAAGGTCACACACACACACACACACACACACTCATGTAGACATGCATGCTTCCCGACTTAACACACATGTGGGCCATATTTTGCAGTGCACACTCACATGTGCTCCCTCTGCTGACCTCCAGAGTGGTATAGGATTTCTACTGCAATTACAGTGCATATTGTAGTCTAGTCTGCAGGCTATTCTTAGCAGCGCTATAAGTGAAAACATGAGGAGGAAAGCTGGAAAGGTTTTTAAAGGCTGCAGATCTGATACACGCTGCTTCACCATATCATCAACTCAGATATCTGATGCAACAAGACAGAAATATTCCTGTGCTGTCTTATTCAGTTTCCATTCGCTTTTTGTCAAAGACATTGAGGGTTTGCATCTTTTGACTGAAGGCAGATATAACTTTGTTACCAACGATGCATACGTCTCTTCTTTACTGCCATTATACTATTACACTATACTATACTAGAAGCTATAGCTTTCAAACTAGCTACATCACGGAGGCGATAAGTAGTGACTGTGGAAGAGAGAAGTGGAAGTGGGTGGTATGAGGGGAACTGGCCATTCCCAAGCTGAGACACATAAAATCCAAAAATAAAAAAAGAACACAGTAAAAGAATAACGCCCATTAGTACCACTTATTTGACCCTTTTTCAAAACTGACTGATTTCTACCCTTCCAGAGGATGACATAAAACTGGACGCACTATATAGACTCACAGTTTGCCCACCCTTAATGTTGCTAATAAATTCAACAAGGTTTTACTCAACAGAATAAATGTGCAAATGTGTAAAAAGTTCACCAAAGTTGAAACTCGACATGAAAGCAAATGATTCAATCTGATGTGAAATATTACTGTCATAAATACTACTTATAATATAACCTGCTTTCCCCATGTTACCCTGCAGCTACTGTATATGTGGGTAACCGATGATTTGGCCAATTTAAATCACTTACGGCCCCATAAGTAGGGCTGGGTATCGTACTTCAATACCTTTTGTCTGTAGAGACGAGTATTGAAAACTGCCAAAAGTTGGTATTTGTCAGACTTAAAGGAGAAACTTGTAAAATATGCTCAGAATTCAACAGTAACTCCAAAAATATAGGGGGCAGCATATCACCAGAGTAACCACCAACTGCTGGGACAGGAGAGAGGTGACGGGGGCATCAGCAGCGGGCGAAAACATCTTGTAGAGCCGAAATATTTTCATATCTGTGGATTGAGGATTTACTTCGACCAAACCAGAGGTGATTGTGGAAAGACAAACGTTTGCGTCTCGTTTGAATGAAATGTGTTTTACGTTGAGTTAACAAGGCAATATCAGTCAGGACCACTATATTCTGGGAGAGCACACCTCCCTGCCCTTCCATGTGCCGACATGGAAAAGCTAAAGCAGGGAGCTAAGCAGCAAATACCCCCTCGGAGAGCTTAGCGAACGTAGCCAAATCTTCCCTCGTATACGTCTTCCTGCAGAAACTACAGGGTGCTCTCAGACTATCGTTTGTACTTCTGGAGGTACAAACTGGTATTATGAGACATGACGGGCCGGGGCTAGCTGGTTAGCATGCTAACTTCAGTATCTCTGCAATACAATACAGAGACCTCTTTGACATAATGTTAAAACTGTTGTGTTCTGTTGACAATGTTCATTTTTTGAATGTTTTGAACGTTTGAATGTATTCTTTACTTTAATGTTGACTTTTTTTTCATCACCAGACAGCACACCATGTAGACCACCATCAACCTCTACCTTGCAAAAGTAGATTACAAGCCATATGAATTCCCTGAACTAATCATTGTGTCAGCATGCATACAGCAGCACACCATAACTATCTGCAGCATGCCTCTCCCCTCGCCGCCTCGTCTTCCCCCGAGTTTGTGATGGTTTCTCATGGTGCCAGCGGCAGCCACACCCAAACAGCTGGAACGAGGACAGAAGCACACAGCTGGGAGGGAGCGAGAGCAGAGTGTTAACAGCAGAAAGACGAGGAGAGGGGCTAGAAAACATCCAGTCCACAGGTGGGGTAGCTAAAATGCACTGGTCATGCTGAGACTGAGTGTGCGGGTTTGAGTGAGTCAGAACAGTTATGGCATAAAAAGCCTCAGTGTATGCGCGTATGTGTGCGCGTGAACTGGAACAATGCGGCCATTTATGGGGTGAATACCGCAGCCTTTAACAAGGGCCCTTAACATATTAACCATGTGACCCACTTGAGCTCAGAAAACGCCTTGTAACAACTCTGCATACATCCCTACCCCCTTTAAGAAACAAATGTACAATTAATACAATTTGTGCAAGATATTCTTTCCTAAAATAAAGCTCTTAACGACTGTATCCAAGGACGTGTGATTCCGGCAAATGTTAATATCCCATGCAAAAGAGGTTCATAAAATGACATCAGTCCTACACGTAACAAACAGTGATTAAGTATGTGTGAACCGGTGGGAGCAGCCCTGACCTCTGACTTATAGAGTATGAGTACCCGCCTTTGCCCCGTTGAGGATGTGATGTCACCCCCCGGGTCCAGAAGAGGCAGTGCTGGAAAAAAAAATAAGGCCCTGAAAAAAACCCAAAAAGAGCTGAGAAACACGGTCCAGCAGAATAATTATATGAGAGAGGGAGTGAATCAGGAAATAGCTTTTGGTTTGGGAAACTCAAGCGTTTGAGGGAGCGCTGCCATGTGCTAAATGAAAACAGGATTTAAAAAAAAAAAAATGGTGAAAGAGAGGAGTGAGAGAGAATGCAGAAGAGGCCAAATGTGCTTTTCTTTTCATGCAGCGGGGGTGGCAGGGTATCCAGTGGTCAGCCAGGAGGAGAATATACCTCAACCTCCCCTCCCTGAGCCTCCTCTTCCTCTAACTTTTCCATCAAACTCTCCCGCCCTCCTCCTCCTCCTCCTCTTTTTGCTTTCTCATTCTTCGTTGGCCGGCTCTCAGCTCTTTCCTCACACATTTTAATGGGTATCTCCCCAATCACCTTTTCTTTTTTTTTATTGCAGGAAATGTCAGCGCACCACATTGCGTGAGCCGAAGGAGTGCTCCATTCTTAGCTCGGCACAACCGAGTCAGAGTGTGTCGAGCTTGCCAGTGTGCGTGTGTGTGTGTGTGTGTGTGAGAGGGGTTAGGAGAGGGGGAGGTAAACTGGAGGGGCGTTTGGTGTCAGTTTGATGCCAGCATTACAGCTCTCGATGCCCCCCTCCTCCTTCTCTTGGTAACAATAGTGAAGTCGGGGGAGGCGGTTGGTGGCAGCTATTGCGAAAGAACCTCCAGAAAAGTGCACTTGGTCCTCTCTGAGTCAGAACACTGCGGTACAACTTCACAGGAATTTTACTCAGAAACCCCCTCACCCCACCCATCACCAACACCCAACTTTTGACTCTATTTGTGAGAGCTTCAACTCCTCACCTCTCCTCGCTTTGTTTTCTCCTCCTCTCTCCTGTCCTGGCTGCCACCTGGGTTCTTCTCTGAAAAACGAAGGCCGTGGTTTGGGGCCTGTGGTTTAATTGAAATAATATTTGCTGTACTCCACTGCCTCCCAGGCCCAATTCTCCCTTAACAACGGGCATTATTTTTAGCCTCTGCGCCGAGTTCTGTCATTTCCTGTAGCAGAGCTTGCTGTGCTTTTGACCACAGGCAAGACTCAAACACTCTGTGCTCTCTTTGCCTACGCCATCACACCATTGCTCACAGCGCCAAGCACAGCAGGTCCCTCGTCAGCTGCCCGTGTCTTCACACGACATCCCACCCAGATGAATCAAAAGACTCTTGGGTTGCGATTCACCGCTGCATTTCATTTAGGGCTGACACTTTAAATTGTCTGGTCAATCAAGCGCAAAACGCTGGTTAAATAATCTCACATGTTCCTGATGCGAAGCAGCAATTCAGCCAACAAAGCTATGCTGTTTTGATTACTTTTGACAATGAACCCTTTTTTTTTCTTGACAAACAAATTACCCACAGCTCCGTTTGATGTAATTCTTTTTAAAACAGCCATTTTAGATTCAGAACATAAATCTATCTTGACGGTGGTAAGGTGATATCATTTCTAGTGTATGCTACACTGTACCATATGGACCTCACATGCAGTGCAGGACAAAGTTTGGACAGTAGACTATACAGATCGCTCTGCAAATATACATTCAACAGGGAGCGTTCAAGCGGCGTGTCTCGCAGCATGGCTGCAGCTGCAGGGCACAGTGCAGCGACTGACCTGAGCACCGACTCATCGGGAGTGCAACACTGTAATGTGAATGGTAAGAGCTACATCTGCAGTCGTTATATCATAAAACTTATGACGGAGGGGGCTGGAGCATCTCGGCCAAATTCATCTTCTCATCTGATTTAATCTATGGTGTTTTATAATAGGTTGTCCTCTCAACACATTGTGTAGATACTCCCTTTGCGACACAGAAAGTCATGCATTTATTTCTATATTTTACTTATAAATACATTTATTAATATTTATATAGTTTCATGTTAAAAAAAGGATGAATAATTTCCTAAAACATTTGGGCACTGTAGGTTTTAGCAACCGTTACTCAAACAGAAGTAAATGTATTTATATTTTCAGCTGTGTATTATTACACATTTGGTGCTCTACTGATTATTTGGTGCAGCAGGACGATGTGTGACGGACTGAGTCAGAATAAACTACTGTGGGTTGTGTATGTGGCAATAGGATACGTATCATGATGCAGTGGTTTCCGATTCAATGTGTAATGATATATTGCAAGGACATACAGTTAGGTCCATAAGTATTTGGACAGCGACACAATTTTTGTAATTTTGCCTCTGTACGCCACCACAATGGATTTGAAATGAAACAATCAGGATGTGGTTGAAGTGAAGACTTTCAGCTTTAATTCAAGGGGTTGAACAGAAATATCGCATTAACCTTTTAGGAATTACAGCCATTTTTATGCATAGTCCCCCATTTCCACCTCATATTGAGAGTTCCCCTGAACAGCTACCAAATGCAGGTTCAACACTTGGAATCAACTCCAAACCTTTCATCTGCTGAATTTGTCATGGAATAAGCCAAGAAACTGCTTGTCAGTCAACGCACCTAAAAGCTCTTTGCCAACCGCCATAAGACATCAGAAGAAGAAGAAGAAGAACGGCACAATGACGCACACTCGTTAGCTTGTTCCATTGTGTTTTCTCTGAATGCTAGGGAGGAGTCTCGCCTAGTCTCCGGAGGACCTGACTTCCAAGGAACCCGTCCTACCAAGGAAGGATCCTCGACCTTGAATACTTTTGGACGCACGTGCCGTCTGTGTAATGTTGCACAAGAATGCTGCCAAGAACTCCACTAGCTGTTGATATGGTCATTTTGGTTGTAATTATTAAGTTAAGTATTAATCATGATTCCAAATTTACAGTTTAGTATCCTTTCATGAGACTAATTAATTGAATTGAATCTTTTCCCATCTTTAAGGGAGGTGATTGATCTAATGAAAATTAGATCCTATTACTTAATATAATTAATAATTATTTCTGATAATTATTATTTTTGATTCTAATTATACATTTAATATATTAGTTGTTGCCTTGTGCCCCAACACGACAAATCTTTGCATGCAAACTATTAATTTAATTTCTAATAAGATATATCAAGCTTTGGATATCATTCATTGATCGTTGATACACTTTTACGGTATCGCCAGACTTATCCTTTATAACCTGTATGATCACCTGACTGCTCCTGTTTCTTGCCCCATTGGACTTCTTAGACTTCTTAGAAATAATAACAATGTTATTATAATAGTGGCCGAAACTACAAAAAGAAGTTGGAATAAGAATTATCCTCCATTATTATCCCTTAAATTGTAAAGCTCAGGGGAAATAGCATGACGTCTGGAATCGTGCTGACAAAATTGAACAAAGCAAACTGATTTCCTGGGAATACTTGTGTAAGTAAGTTGTGAGCAGTAGTCACAGGTGCAGATCTGCAGACACCCATGAGCAAGTTACTCAACACACCTTTTTTTTGGGCATCAAATAACTCATTAAAACCAAACTGATCAGAAAAACGAACACTTGAACAAACATCAGCGTGATAAGAACTACCTAAAATGACAGAAACCATCTTTGAGAAGGTGTACTTTGGGTTTTTAGTTTGGCCCATGTCCTACCTGAAATCATTGAGGGGGATTTAATGACCTATACTCCAGCCCACCATCAGGGGGCGATCAAGATGTTTTGGCTTCACTTAAAGGGAGCTCTCATGTCGTCCATCTTTATATACAGTCAATGAGCTGAGGTATATGATAAACTATCAATGTAATGTTTCTTTACAACTGTAATTTGACTCCTGCAGGCTCGAGGCAAAACTGTTGTTATGGGACTGATTTATACTTACAGCACCATATGTGGTATACCATTATGTTTGGTAACTTAGGCATTTATTATGTTTTACTTTAGCCGCAATGCAGCTTGGTACAACTGGGTCTAGTTGCAGGCACACCCCTGGTTGTTATTTCAATATCTAGTGGAGAAACTAATACCCAATGGATTAGAGCAGCTTATTCATAATTCAAACAATTAAAGGGTGACCAGTATTTCCAATGCCAATGACCCAGGCAGTACCCTGCCATAAGAAAATATAGCTCCACCGCATACCCCATCGCTCTACCACAAGGCCTTCCTGAGCCCATCGCTTGCCTGTCCTGCTGGTGCACCAGCCACCACAGAGCCCATTGCTCCAGCTCCAGGCCCCATAGCTGCTCCGCCACACTGCCGGGGAATGAGGGATTAAATATAATGCTCGCATGTCAAGTCTGCAACGCAACAGAGAGAGCGAGGAGGAAGGAATTTGTCAGAACTCCACAAACACATACATGGATTCTGCTCCCGATGCCAGCGCTCAGAGCGAGGGGAACTTTTCCGCAGGCTGGCTGAGCGACAGGGAGGCCGAGGGTGAGAGTAAGCAGGGCTTCTGAACGAGTCCAGGGTTTACGGAGAGGCCAGCCAAACAGCAATGATACACTGCAGTAGAGGAGAACACAGGGGAGTGAAAGAGAAGTGGTAGAAAGAAAGGGAGAGACAGAAGAGGATAGAAAGGACACACTAAACCCCTGGATGTGTTCAGAATGCTGTATGTACAGGTACATATATACATAGAAGGAGACAGATACGATCAGGGAGGGAGGCATTAATGGAGAATGAGAAACGGTGAAGAGGGGGGCAGGAACTAACGGGACATGCCCACTGAAATTTTCCAGTGTCTCTGCCAGAGAACAACAACCAAGAAAAAAAAAAAGAGAGGTCAGTCCAGATGCCGTTCACTAACTGTTCACATGTGGTCCAACATCTCCAGAGCGGAGGGGTGGAGGGACTGACGAAGAAAAGGGATGTCGAAGAGGAAGGTTGAGCGTAGTTGAAAAGGTGGTGGTGGTGTTGGTGTTGGGGGGCATGAAAACTGGAGATATGTCTTTCTTCAGATTATGTGGCACAGGACCTGAACTTCATCTGACCAGGAGATGTTGGACAGGTGGGTCCGTTAGGGGGTCAGAGGTCATGAGGTGAAGCTACCTCATACCACACATCGTGATAAAGATGGAGCTGCATCAGGTGCAGGGAGAGCGCTGAGTTACTGATTAATAAATCTGATGAGTAGCGAGCCAAGACGAAGATGGAAAGCGGACTGACTGATCTTCCTCTTCCTCGAGCCCCTGCAGCTGCCTCCACCGCTTCTGCTCCAGACGATTGTTGTGCGATTGGCCCTGTTGCTCTTGGCTCAGCTGGTGGAAGAGGAGCAGCCTCCAGGCCCGGCCCGGCCCGGCCCCTCCTCGGCCCCTCTCAGCCACCGGGAGGTGAGCTTCGCAGAGGGTGTAAAATACTGTCAGGCGGATTTATTTCTGCTATGAAATATGGATGTAAGCCTTGTTTGAGCGTGCGCCTGCCTATTTACGTGTATGTAAGGTTAACCGCAGGTCAACGCTCACTTTGCCGCCACAGACTTGGCGGGACTCCAACACCGGGAAAGCAGCAGCAGTGTCTCTTATTCGCTCTCCGTCCTATCCCTCTCTCAGTGCTCTTCCTCCTCGTCCTCTTTTTATTTATTTTTTTGCTGTAGTTTGCGTGCAGATAGCACGCAGGGAGCCATGTGGTGTGTATCTGTGTTGAGCTCTGGGCTTAGCACTGTGGGAGTGAGGAGAAATGTGGGCTCAGAGAACAAGAAGTGAAGGAAATGAAAAGCCTAACTCGTTCACAAGTGAGACAGGAGTCAGATGGGCTCAAGGAAATCTGACAGGAGGAACGTTTTCCCCACGCACTGCTAAAGATACTCACCTCATTACCAAATATGTTGCAACTTAAAGAAATAATTTAGCATTTTGGGGGATATGCTTATTTGCTTTTTACTCAGTTAGATGAGAAGATCTTATTATTTAGCAAGCAGCCGGTTAGCTTAGCTTACCTACAGCTAATCTGGCTCTATCCAAAGGTAAGAAAATTTACCTACCAGCACCTCTAAACTCTCACCAACTCTCTCATTGGTTAGCTTCAGAGGTGCTGGTTGGTGGATTTTGTTATCTTTGACAGCTAGAGCAGGCTAACCCCCCCTGCTTTCTAGTCTGTGTGCTAAGCTAAGCTAACCAACTGCTAGTCACATCCGGGCGTAGCTTCTGTAACCCATTGCCACTCGCCCGTGGTCTCATCTTTTGTTGAGCCGTGATGCTCTTACAAATGATTTTAAAACCAGGAAATGTAGATGGGACGGACATTTTCAGCAGCCTATTGAAACCTTTTATCTCTTGGTTATAAGAATAGTATTATGGTGACTTTATGAGTTTATCTATTGTTTTCATACAGCAGATTTACACATGCTGTTGAATAGGCCCATGCTAGAATGTATGGTAAATATTGGTGTTTTTAAAGGCAGTTAAATAACAGAAATATTGCATGTATCTTTATTTGAACAGGAACTAATGCACAAAAAAAACATTGACCTCATGTAAAACAAGGAGATATGTCATGTACTGGGTGCAAATAGCTATTTCCACCCTTCCTTGGGCAGGTTGATAGAATAATTCACTAAACGATATATTAATATTATATATTAGATTGATAGACTTTTTTAAAGTTACCATCCTTCTTTCGACACATGGAGTGAACCATGACATACTGTTGAGAATGTTTAAGGCTGGATTTTTAGTTATATATGATGCTACAAATGTCAGTGGGATTTTGAATGCGGCTTTCTGTCTTCTGGAACAGAGCCTGGAAGTTCCTGTTTCACTTCGACTCTCTGTAATGTTGTGAACTTTAGAGGTGCTGGTAGGCAGATTTTATTACTTTTGTACAGAGCCAGTGGAACCAGGCTATTTAGAGGAACCCAAAAATAAAACTTCAGTCATCTATTCACCGCCAGGCCAGAAGACAGTTTCTCCGTCCACAAAACATTTCTGCAGCATTCTCCTGAACAACTGAAGAACTTTTAAAACATTAAAAACCATAAAATGGCTCCATACACCTTGTCTAGCCCCAAGATCCTAAATTGATTTGAAAAGATGTTATTTACACACTTTTATAAGCAGAAATCGTCACTGTAGCCACTAGCTAAGAGCTAACTCTTAAAAAAAGGGTGCAAATAACATCTTTTCAAATCAATTTGTGATATTTGAGCTTACGCAGACGTGGATTACGCCTTTTGGTTGTTACCTCCGCCAAGGAGGTTATGTTTTCACCCGTGTCCGTTTGTTGGTTTGTTTGTTTGTCAACAGGATTACACAAAAACTACTAAATGGATTTCCACGAAACTTGGTGGACGGATGGGGCACGGGCCGAGGAAGAACCCAATGCATTTTGGCATGGATCCGGATAAAGGGGCAGATCCAGGAATTTTTTTCTTTCTTTCTTTAACATTGCGAGATTTTTTCGACATTTTCATTAATTTGCAAAAACGTTTGCAAAACGTTAACCTGCTGATCATAGTCTCATTTAACACTGATATGAATGATTTAAATATTAGTAATGACAGATCTGGATCTGCACCAGAATCTGTGATGTTTGTTTGGACATACCGTATATTTAAAACTATTGAAGAGACATAAAAACTGTCAGCACCTTCCTGAATCCCTATTAACTTAGCCACACATTGGTGGTAGTTGCAGGTTTCTAGCGCTATTTGTTACCGTACAGCAGCCAGGAAAAGACTACCCCCTATGA
>JBBPCS010001583.1:0-14830 GCA_037974645.1 Hollardia meadi
CCCCCCCCCCCCCCCCCCCCCCAAACAATAGAGTAGAGACTAATGAGTGTATTGTGTTTGTATGAATTCCATGATGTGAATGTCTCTTCCTGTTTCCACCTTGTTGCACCCTGACCTACCACAGCATGAAGAACTGTTCTGAATTCAGTTCATGAACAGAGGAATGTTATAAAACCCAGAATCACAAGATTCAACTCATCACAGCTGTAAAAACAAACACTGAGGCTTGTTCTGCTTTGTTTGGGTTCCATAATTAGAACACAGTCTCACCAGAGCAGAACACTTCATTGGAACTCCAACATGTCTGATGTGAACCAGAAGAGAACCAACACATCCTCCAACCTACAGATCCTCACAGATCCACAGCAGAACAGTAGAAATCTGGGGGCTACCTCTGAAGGCTAAGGATCCTCTTAGGTTCCCTTTGGTTCTCCTAGATTTCCCCAATGTAATCCCAAGGTTCCTTTAAGAATCCTCCAGCATTTCACTTAAACTCCTTTCCAGGAGATTTCCAGGACATTCTCCGAAGGTAACCTCAACATTCCCCTAAGGACTAGGATTCTCTTAGTTCCACTAAGGTCTACTGAAGTGTTCCCCTAAATTTAAAATAAAGATCCTGTAATCATCTGCCAAGATTCCCCTTGCATATGGTAATCCCAAAGTTCCCCTAAGGTTCCCCCGAGTTTCCGCTAAAGTCCCCAGAATATTTTCCTATGTTTCCTCTAATGCTACCCCCAAATGTGCCAAAGGTTCCCCAAAAGGCAGAGACTTTCTCAGAGTTCTTCTAAGATCCCAGTGTTCCTCAATGTTCTCCTGAGGTTCAACAAAAGTTTACCTTGAATTCCCCTAAGGTTGCTTGGTTCCTCTAAAATTCCCGAGACAAAGATCTTAAAAGGTTCTCTTAACATTCTCCAAACCGAACTCTGAGGTTCCCCGAGATCCCCTCAAGGTTCCTCTATGATTGCCTTAAGGTTCCCCTTTGGCTAGCTCATACTTCCGCTTTTTTTTATAACCCTTAAAGGTTCTATCAATCAAAAACTACATTTTCTTCAAACTGCACCAAAGTCCGTTCAAATCTGTCATGGTTTAAGATAATAATAACGTGTTTCACTTTTTAAACTTCGTATGTTTTATTTGTTCCAACATCACATTCAGTCGGGTTCTAAATGTTCTAACAGTTACAGTAAAACAGAGGGCGAGAGACACTCACACAAAGAGAGGAAGAGAGAGAGAGGGCGAGCGAGGTTTCCTTCCAGATGACTTCACCTTCAAAACATAAGACAGAGAGAGAGAGACAGGGAGAGAGAGACAGAGAGAGAAAGAGAGGGCGAGAGAGAGAGACCTCTGTCTCTCTCTTTCTCCACACACACAAACACAGTTGTCATGGTAACCCCTCCCCCCTCTGGGTGTGGTAGAGAGACACTGAGCTTCAGGCAGAGAGAGAGTTAACCCCTTCAGTGCAACACTTTATTATGAAGGTGATTATATATATTAAAATTATTGATTTATTCAAATTGACACGTGATCAGACTTCATTTCTACATTTTATTGTTTTTTCTATTTATTTTATTTCATTTTAATTGAACTTTTATTTTTTTCTTCAGATTATTTATTTATTTTACATGTGATTTTTATTTTTATTGATTTAAATATTTAAAATCATATTCATTGAATATTTTAATTTATTATATGTGTCTTTTATTTTGACATTTCTGATTTCTTTTCATCTAAGGCAGTTTTTTTTCCTGCAGAAAACAAAAAGGTAACAGGAACTTTTAATAAAACTCTTCACATTAAAGGTTTTGTCGTGTTGTTTCAGAGCAGTAAAGCTGCAGTTTGTCTTTATTTAAACAGAGCTACTGAACGTTTCACTCGTGGGAGTGAAGGAGTTAAAGGTGTGGACATTTCCACAGTCGGAAAATTTTCCAACCAATCCAAGCGCAACACACACACACACACACACACACACACACACACACACACACACACACACATACACACACACACAGAGGCAGAGAGTGGGCAGGGGCGAAGAGTTTCCAGAGTTTTTCTGCAGCACAGAAAGTTTCTGGTGTTTTTGATTCGACTTTTGAGTCGATGTGTGAGGACAGAGTCATCATGGTGACCACTGAGACCCACCAGAGTCAGGACCTACTGGTCCCCCACCAAAACCAGGACCAGCTGGACCAGCAAGACCAGCAGGAGGAGAACCAGGCCTCCCCCTCGTCCCCCCTGGCAGGACTCAACCCTGAGACGATGAGTCAGGGTCCCGTTAACGCCATCACGGTCCTCACTCTGCTGGACAAACTGGTTAACATGCTGGACGCCGTGCAGGAAAACCAGAACAAGATGGAGGTAAGCCAGGGGTGGGGCCACACTTTATCATCAGGTCTGAGTGTGGGGGTCCAGGACAGACACCAGTACAGACAAGTTTCCAGACTCAGGACTCCAGAAAATCTTCCCAAACCGACGAAGCTTCAACAGTAAAGAAACAGTTTAGAGAAAAGTTAGCAGGTTCAGGACCACCAGATCCACAAATCCAAAATCATTTGGCTGAAAACTAAAACTGTGGAGCGACTTCCGGTTTCTGTAGTTAACAGTTCAGAGTTCTTAATTAACATGTTACAACAGGTTTTCTGTCAAACTGGTTCCTGACTGTCAGTCAGCATTAACTACATTTTCAAATGTAGAAAAAATTAACTAAATCATTCAATTAAAAGTTTAAAAAGTTCACAGTGTTCAGAAACATGTTAACATTTGTCCCCATAAACAAACAGAGAAGAACTAAAATAAATATGTAATCTCAAAACCTCAACAGGTAACAACAGGAAGTCTTCTTCTTCTCTTCTCTTCATCTTTTGTCATCAACACGTGAATCACCTCTTTGAGCTTTAGGAGCCACATTTCAGATCATCAGTGAAGGAAAAATCACGTCACAAAATGACAGAAAATTATTCATTTTAATGAGCATTCACTCAAATGAAGTTCGTCAATAGAGCTGAGCTCTGATTGGACAGAGAGCCAGAGAGTCCAAAATGGAGGATGCTATCATAGCTTATTAGCTAGCATCCAGTTTAACTCCTCTGTCAGAGTGTAACCTGCTTCACAACAGAGACATACACACAATAGACAGAACGACATCATGCTAACGCAGCTGTTAATACATTGTGGTCACTTATTGTTCAGTTAGCAACAAGCTAGGCTAATGTGCTAACAAGCTTCTTCAGCAATAATGAACAATGAGAAGAGAATGTTAGCACGAGAAAACAGAACAGTGGAAAGAAAAGATGTTCAGAGAAATTTAGCATAACCCTGCCCAGCTAGCATGTTAGCAGCTAGCTGTCAAGCTACAGTACTTCACTAAGTCACCATTTGAGTTGTCAATAAAGAGAAAGAGGAGCAGATTGATTTCAAATCATTCAAACATCACACTTCCATCAGCTGATTCATGTGGAATCTGACTGGTTATCACCAGCTTTTCTCAACTTCCTCACACTGAACTGTTGAGTGAGGCAGCATCCAGGCTGACGTCTGACTGGTTGTTGGTTGGTCGTGTTTCAGGTGCATCAGGTGGAGATGGAGGGCGTGGTCAGAGGTATCCAGGCTGATATGACCAAACTGTCCAAGAGCCACAGTCACACATCCAACACCGTCAGCAAACTGCTGGACAAGAGCCGCAAACTGTCCGTCACCATGAAGGAGGTGAAGAATGCTGGAACCTGATTGGTTTTATCACAATGTCACCTGTCAGGTAGTTTTAAACTGCTGTTCCTGCAGGTCCGTGATAAGATGGAGCGTCAGGGTGTCCAGGTGAAGAAGCTGGAGGCCAACCATGCCCACCTGATCAGCAGAAACAGTTTCAAAGTCCTCATCTTCCAGGTCAGTGAGAAGAGTCAGAGGTCAGACAGAAGCTGATTATGAAATGCTTCCCATAGTACAGTGAGATTTCTGAGATGTCAGTGAAGTTTTCCAGGTCTCCTCCAGGTCTGAAGGGTCCTCAGCAGAAGTGTGAAACTCGTCTCAGACATTATGGATCTGAACTGTCTTAAATCTTGATTATAATCCGAACAACTGATAAATGGAGCTTTTATTCAGACTGATAAACTTTCAGCCTCAACACTGATGAGAAATTCTTTAAGTGCTCAGAAAACATCAAAGATTTTAAAACACTGACAGGTTCCTGACAACTGCTGAGGAAGATGTGATATGGTAAAAAGCTCCAAAACAAGAGAACAAACTTTGATGTTTGTCATGGATGTCCAACCGATGTCCAATAAGAAAAGAGTTTTCAGATTAAATCCAGATGAGATTAAAGACATGTTTTACTTCAGGAGTCTCATGAGATCCAGACTCCTGATCTCCAAACAGATACAGATTTAGTAGGCTGTTCCTCTCAGTCAGATGATTGGTTGATGTGCAGTTTAGGACAGTGAGACATGATCTCCTGAGTGTCGACCTCTTCAGGTCCATTTGGACCAAAGCCACCAGACCAGCTTTGATCCAGGAGCCTGGATCAAGAGTTAGAGGCTCAGTTAGTATTAAAGTTTATAAAGTAGTTGGACTGAGATTAGAAACACAAGATATCAGACTTTCAGTCCAAAAACACTGGATCCTACGTTTCCCATAATGCAACACCTCCCTGCCTCATAAACAGCTACGGCAGTATTAGTGGTGCTCTTCAGGATGAGTGAACTAAGCTCTGTGTGTAAAAGCACAATCTGATCTACATGAGAGAAATGACCTTATTTGGTCATAAACTGCGGCAGAAACTGAACTGAAACAACTTTATAGAGAACAGTCAGAGGTCAGACTGAGCTGTGGTCGTGATGACAGTCGGAGGTCAGACTGAGCTGTGGTTGTGATGACAGTCCGAGGTCAGACTGAGCTGTGGTTGTGATGAAAGTCGGAGGTCAGACTGAGCTTTGGTTACGATTACAGTCAGAGGTCAGACTGAGCTTTGGTTACGATTACAGTCAGAGGTCAGACTGAGCTGTGGTCGTGATGACAGTCGGAGGTCAGACTGAGCTGTGGTTGTGATGACAGTCGGAGGTCAGACTGAGCTGTGGCTGTGATGACAGTCCGAGGTCAGACTGAGCTGTGGTTGTGATGAAAGTCGGAGGTCAGACTGAGCTTTGGTTACGATTACAGTCAGAGGTCAGACTGAGCTGTGGTTACGATTACAGTCAGAGGTCAGACTGAGCTTTGGTTACGATTACAGTCGGAGGTCAGACTGAGCTGTGGTTGTGATGACAGTCGGTCAGTACTTTTACACACAGAGAACATGAGATCAGACCGGTTCCTGTTCTATCTCAAGAACTTTTAGTTTTCTCTTCCACAGTCTATGATAGATAACTATAGGTAACAACATAATTACTGGTAATGACAAGTAACTATAGATAGCTACACTTAATTACAACTTCAAAGAGCTACAGGTCATTACAGCTCACTGCAGGTAACTAGAAGAAACTACGTTTTTACAAGTAATTAATTACATTTCACATTGCATAACTACACAATGTTTCAGGTACCAGGGAACAACAAGTAATTACAAGTTGTAAAGGTAACTAGTCAAAAGTAACTAAAAGTTACTACAAGTAGTAAAGGTAACTGCAGGTAGTGAAGGTAACTACGGGTAGTAAAGGTAACTAGTTACTCCACATAGACAGAGTTGACTCCAGTACACACATTGAGGAGTAACTGCAGTATCTACAGTCAGTTTGAGTTCTATGATCAGAGCCTCGAGGTCAGTACAGGTGCAAGATACTGTGTCTGTGTACTATAAGTACACATCAGTAACAATAAGTACTGCTAACGTCATGACAGATGTGTATCCTAATGTGACTGTCCTGTACTCGTACTCTAGTAGTAGCAGTAGTTGTACTAAATTCACTGTAGTAACTGAAGGTAAATCTCTGTAAATTATTTCTAAGCAGCTCGTCAGTAGTACTGCAGTATCAGTGTGTACACATGTTTTCTATCTTGTCTCACCAACATGAAACATTCTTGTACTCCCTAAAATACCCAGCATTCCTCAGTGGGTGTGGTTCTCCATCAGCTCTACTTTTAACCCTTTCAGCTCCTGTTTGTCTTTTACTACAACTCAGTTTACACAACTGTGTACCATTAAATGGACAAAAGTATGTGGACAGCTCAGGTCACAGTTTACTGTACTTCCTGTTTAGGAGAAAAAATTAAAAACAAAAGAGAGAAATCTGAATTTCTTAATTTCTTACCTAAAAATCAATTTAATTAAATTGACCCATCAATAATGATGTGAATTAAATGAGGTAATAACGGATACATTTGAAAATATAATGTTAATCACTGGATTATCTGCATGATTTAAGAAGTAAACTGGCTGAGCAATATGAAAATAATCCCTTAATTTATACTTTAAAAGCACACAAATATAAGTATTTTAAAGGAATAATGAATTCCTTCAAACCTTCAATAAGGGTTAGCTGTTAAACTGTGAAGATGATCCATTAAAAACCTCCTAATCTATAGAATTCTCTTAATTTATACACAATAAATGTATTGATAATGTTGCTGCAGATGTGGTATTTAGGATATCATAGAAACAGCAGGGATAAGAATAGTCAAATATTCGTGTATCACTTCAAAAATATTTAACTTAATGTTTGAGGGCTTTCAAATTAAGTTTTAGGAAAACCTCTTATTAATGATGATAGAACCTGCTCATTGAGGGATCAGTTAAATATTTATATGTAGTGTATACAATACTTGTTAAATGTGCACTATTAAAATTTTGCTTTTTAATTTGTTTGTTTATTTATTTTAATAATTTTTTTATTTATGTCAGTTTTGTTTTCATCTTCAAAATCAAAGAACATGTCAAGGGAACTTTGATGCGAGTCAGTTTCATAAAGAATACGTTTCTATGATGTCACAATCACATGTTACTCAGCTGTCCGCATACTTTAAAGTCCTCTGATGTATAAGATTGATCCCAGGTTCCTGTGAAATTCCTTTCATGTTCCTCTGAGGTTCCTTAAGATGCCCCTGATGTATTTCCCCAGCAGTTCTCTGAGGTAACCCCAACTTTCCCTAAGGTTCCTCTACCATTCCACCAACGGTTTTCCAAAGCCCTCCTAATATTTTCCTAATGTTCTGTTGAGGTTCCCCCAAGGGTGTGAAGATCCTCCTACTGAGCCCCCCTAAACATTTTCATATAGGTTCCCTAAGATAATGTTATGTTCCAGTAAGCTTCCTCTTCCACTCCACTAAAGTTTCTCAAAGGCCCCCCTAATATTTTCCTGTCGCTACCCTTACAATCTTTTAATGTTGTCCTAAGGTTCCCCCAAAGTTAACATTTTTCAGGTAACGTTCCTCAAATACAAACCAAATGTTCTGTTCTTCAGGAAGAGAACGAGATCCCCTCCAGTGTTTTTGTGAAGGATCCTCCTCCGTTTCCTCGTGATGAGATTTTGGAAGAATGCGAAGAAGGTGTTGTGGACGGTAACCGTTCCCAGGAGGGCGGACTCCAGACCATCGACCTATCATCTGACGAGGATGTCGGGCTGGAGGCGGAGCTAGAGGAAGAGGAGGTGTGGCTTCATGATCTGGAGAACATGGAGAAATCCAGAGCAGAGAAACTGAAACGTTCCAGTCTGAAGAAGGTAAGACCCACAGACAGGTGTTCAGTCAGACAGACAGGTGTTCAGACAGACAGACAGCTGTTCAGACAGACAGGTCTGACTGGTTCTCTCTCTGCAGGTGGACAGTCTGAAGAAGGCGTTCTCTCGGCAGAACATTGAGAAGAAAATGACAAAGATCGGAACAAAGATTGTTTCGCAGGAGCAACGAGAGAAGATCAAACAGAAAACTTCTAGCCTGAAGGTTTCACCACTGACATTCAGCATCAGGAAGGTACTGGGAATTCCCTTATTGTTCTGCTCCATGAATCTGAATATTATCAAGTTCTAAGTTCCTCTAACATTCCCCTCAGTTTACCACAAGGTTACCCAAGTTTCCTCTAACATTCCCCTCGGTTTACCAAAAGATTACCCAAAGTTTCCTCTAAGATTCCTCTCGGTTTACCCCAGGGTTCACCTAAAGTTTCCTCTAACATTCCCCTCAGTTTACCACAAGGTTCACCTAAAGTATCTTCTAACATTCCCCTCTGTTTACCAAAAGGTTACCCAAAGTTTCCTTTAACATTCCCCTCGGTTTACCCCAAGGTTCACCTAAAGTTTCCTCTAACATTCCCCTCGGTTTACCACAAGGTTCACCTAAAGTTTCCTCTAACATTCTCCTCAGTTTACCACAAGGTTCACCTAAAGTTTCCTCTAACATTCCCCTTGGTTTACCACAAGGTTCACCTAAAGTATCTTCTAACATTCCCCTCCGTTTACCAAAAAGTTACCCAAAGTTTCCTTTAACATTCCCCTAGGTTTACCACAAGGTTCACCTAAAGTTTCCTCTAACATTCCCCTTGGTTAACCCCAAGGTTCACCTAAAGTTTCCTCTAACATTCCCCTCGGTTAACCCCAAGGTTCACCTAAAGTTTCCTTTAACATTCCCCTAGGTTTACCACAAGGTTCACCTAAAGTTTCCTCTAACATCCCCCTGGTTAACCCCAAGGTTCACCTAAAGTTTCCTCTAACATTCCCCTCGGTTTACCACAAGGTTCACCTAAAGTTTCCTCTAACATTCCCCTAGGTTAACCTTAAGGTTCACCTAAAGTTTCCTCTAACATTCCCCTCTGTTAACCACAAGGTTCCCCAAAGTTTCCTCTAATATTCCCCTCGGTTTACCACAAGGTTCCCCTAAGTTTCCTCTAACATTCCCCTAGGTTTACCACAAGGTTCAGCTAAAGTTTGCTCAAAGTTTTCCTGAAGTTCCACCAATGTTCCCTTAAGTTTGCCATAAGTTTCTGTAAAATTCCACAAAGATTCCCCATGGTTCCCCTTAAGTATCTGTTAGGATTCACTTGCATTCCCACTTCCTGTAAGGATTCCTGTAAGATTCTTCTAAGGTTCCCCTGACACTCCAATTTAGGCGTAAATAAAGTTTCCTGTAATGTCCGTGGCACAGTGATCAAACAGATCCGAAAAATACAGATCACCCAAAACACAGACTTAAAAAATTACCTCAAAATGGAGTGAAGAGGAAATGTAATGTAAACATTCTGTGTTCCACTTCCTGTGACCTCTGACCTCTGAATGTTTCCAGCCTCGCAGCAGCTCCGATTCTCAGCCCCCCGAGGCCTCCATTACCGAGGCTGACATCCAGCTCTCCCCGCTGGGTAGCACCGACCAGGACATCCCCTTCACCGAGGTCCATGCCCAGCTAGCTCCAGCTGAGCAGGAGTGGAAAGAAGGTGAGGAGGTGAAAGAGGAGGAGAAAGAGGAGGAGGGGGAGAGAGGAGCTGAGGAGGCATCAGGTGTGGAGGTGGATCTGTCGGTGGTTTCAGAGGGAGTAAGTCAGGAGTACGCTCTGTCCTCCACCCTGTGTCACGAGGAGAAAGGAGAGGAGAGAGGAGCAGAGGAGAAAGAGGAAGAGAAAGAGGATGGACCCTAAACACTTTTTAAGATTCTGATTATTAAAGGAACAGTTCAATAGCTGAGAGTCAGATGTTCAGACACGCACACACACACACACACGCATGCACACACACACACACACAGTTTCAAATATCTGATCATCTTTACATGTGACCTGAAAACTCCGTATCTCCAAAAACAGAAACTGTAAATATAAAAAATAAAAATATAAACTTTTTAAGAACTAAAAACAAAAACACTTCTTTTGTTTAGTTAAGATTAATTTTTAGGTCAACGTTTTGTATGAAGTCAGAGAATTTTAACTTTTAATTCTTCAGCTGATCTGAAAACTTTTGACACTTTGAATTTGGATATACGTTGTTTTTACTGGACAGCGATTCTTTTCATGTTAAACGTTCCTTTAATTTTTCTTTTAAAGATTATTCTCATTTTACTAAAACAGCTGACTGATATAAACATCGTAACTAATAATCAATACCAGTAATGTAACATTTAAACTTTTACATCAGTGGAACTGAAATCTGAACCTGTCAAACAGAACTCAGGGATCACTGAGGTAAACATGGTGCTAAACAGATCCCTGAAAACTTTATATAAAAGTGTAAAATTTAATACTGGCCTTGAGGTTCCCTTGAAGTTCTACTTCTGTTCCCCAAACATTCCCATAAGGTTCCTCCAAGGTCGGCCTAACATTTACCAAAGGATCCCTCATGACTTTCTCTAAATAACCTCTGAGGTTCCACTATGGTTGCCCAAGTTTTCCCAAGGGTTCTGTAAGGTTCCACGTATGTTCATAAAGTTCCTCTGAGATCAAGTCAAGTCAAATTTTATTTATATAGTGCCAATTCACAACAAAGGTTATCCAATAACACTTAACATGTAGAGTAGGTCTAGACCACACTCTTTATTATTAGTTATTAATTATTGACTATTATTAAATTACAGAGACCCAACACTTCCCCCATGAGAGCGAGCACTTGGCGACAGTGGTGGGGAAAAACTGCCTTTTAGAAGGAGTTTGGGTCACCTAGCTTTCTGCTATACCCCCAAGCTTTACCCGAACGCCCCCCCTCTGCTCCTCTAAATGTTCCCCTAAAGTTCCTGCTAGCCTCTGAGTTTTCCTGTGGTTTCCCAAGTCTCCTCTAAATTTGCTTTAAGATTATCCTCAGGTTCCTCCCCCCTACAACTTTCTGGTAACCAACATCCTCTAACATTGGTCTTCTCAGGTTCCACCAACATATTCCTAGCATTCCTTTAAGGTGCTCCAAAAGTTCCTGTGAGATTCCTCCAAGGTTCCTTCAACATTCCCCTTAGGTTACTCAAAGGTTCCTATAAGGTTGTACCAAGATCCCCCTGTGATTTCCTCTAACATTCCACTTGGGTTCCCTTTTATGGTTCCCTTAAGTTGTCACTGAAGTTCCACTAAAGTTCCCCACTAATCTTTCTAAAGGTCTCTCCAAAGTTCCTCTAATGTTTTCCTGAAGGTCCAGTCTGTTAAAATAATGGCCGGTGGTCTGTTGTGTGAAAAGTTTTGTAATAATATTTTATTTCCGATTATCAATAAGTCAATCAGTTAAGATCCTACAGCCTCTGTGGGTGACAGTTGATAAGTACACTCAATAACAGCTTATTAACCACACTGAAGTATTAATTAGTAATGATAAACTGATCAGTTTGATTTGTAAAACAAGTCAGAAACGTACAGTTACATAAACATGACGACTGATGATATGCAGTTATATAGTCATGATATATAAAGTTACTCATGATATATACAGTTAAATACTGATGATATATACAGTTAAATAGTGGTGACATATACAGTTAAATACTGATGATATATACAGTTAAATACTGGTGATGTAATACACAGATTTAAATATTGCTGGTATATATAGAGTTAAATATATGTAGAGTCTCTCATGTTTCATATTAACTGAAGTTTCAAACTCTTTGTTGTTTAAAGTTGCTGCTTTTCTTTCTTTTTTCTTTTATTTTAACACAAATGGAAACTTTCTGCTACCAAAGAGCATTTCCTGTTTCACACGTTACCTGTGAGACTGTCAATCATCCAACAGGTGTGTGAGAATCACCTGAACAATAAAATCTAGAGCACATTTCTGTTTCCTGTCTCTCATTTTAACTTCATTTAAATCAAAATGAATTTAAGTTTTAGTACTATACATACTGTATTATTAAAGTGTAGATTAATGTGTGTGAGCACATGTTGATGTTGTAGCTGCTGGAGCTGATTAGAAACACTGGATACTGAAACATTGCATGATATTTGATGTTTGCGTTTGCTTGGTTGAATACTGATGTAAATATTTTTATATTTTTAACATCAAGTCTCTCCTGTAGTGGAATCAACATCTTGTTATCCATACGCTTATCATGAGGCCTGCTGATAGATGCAGACATACATAGTTTTTCAGAAAGTACAAATTCACCACAGAGTCCACAGTTCACATCATATTTCATCATACCACAAAAACATTCATTTGGGGCCAATATTTCATTTTAAAGCCTTTATTGATACGACAGTGTGCATCTCTACTTCATACACTAAAAAGAAGTTTATCTGTGTATTTAGATATACAGTACCAGTCAAAAGTTTGGACACACCTTTTCATTCAATGGTTTTTCTTTATTTTTTATTATTTTCTACCTTGTAGATTAATATTGAAGACATCAAAACTATGACGGAACACATATGGAATTATGTGGTAAACAAAAAAGTGTTAAACAAACCAGAATATGTTTTATATTTTAGATTCTTCAAGTAGCCACCTTTTGCTTTGATGACTCAGATTCATGAGGTAGTTACCTGAATGGTTTTCCAACAGTCTTGAAGGAGTTCCCAGAGGCGCTGAGCACTTGTTGGCTGCTTTGCCTTCACTCTGCGGTCCAACTCATCCCAAACCATCTCACTTCTGGTGGCATGGCGCTGCTGCAACTCGGGCTAGAGACAAGACAGTGTTGTTTGTTTTTTGTTGAGAGTTTGTCGAGTGAGTTTGGATTAAGTCAAACTTTGTCGAAGTGGTTTAAAGTTTGTCAAGTTGTTCAGTGTGCTGAAGTTAGGCGGAAACAGCGAGTTTATTTGACCAGAAGAAGCGAAGGGGAGACAGGTATAACACGATGGGGAGGAAGATGTTTGGAGTGTTTTTGCTGCTGGTGCTAATTACATCCACCGTTTGCAAGCAGTACGCCAACACCGTGCTTCCTGGGGGATGTGAACAGGTGCTGCAGGTCTACGGCAGGGAATGACTGCTGTCCTTACGGAAAAGAGCAACACCAGTACCGGGCCTGCTGGACCACGTTCCGGGGGAATTAACGCGACGGTGCGGAGACAAGCGGCCGCAGAAGCGAGGAAAGAGGGGCGGCATTCAACACCGACTCTGCCGAAGGGGCAACAAGCTACCGCTGCCATCAATACTCTTCAGCAATGTTCGCTCCCTGAGGAACAAGATGGAGGAACTGCGCCTGAACACAAGGGTCTGCAACGAATACCATGAGTCATGCCTCATGATTTACACCGAGACCTGGCTTCAGGGTGATTTTCCAGACCCATTGGTTCAGGTACAAGGGTTCTCAAATGTTCGCATGGACAGGAATAATAACTCTGGGAAAACGAGGGGAGACAGCATTTGTGTCTTTATTAAGGACTCTTGGTGTAGGAGCCAAGCAATTAAAGACAAGGTTTGCACCCCTGACCTTGAACTTATATGTCTAAGCTCAAGACCTTTTTACCTACCCAGAGACTATGGGAACATTTTTATCTGTGCCATTTACATCCCGCCTAGTGGGAACGCTTCCAATGCTGCCTCAGTAATAGCGGACTGCGTCCATCAGCAACTAAAAAACAAGCCCGATGCACCGATATTGTATTAAAATCACCTGCGGGGGGTATTGTGCAATATGTAACATTTACCATCGTAACATTAGCTGTGGGGGTATTTTTGGTGTTGGTACTGTGCAATATGTAACATTTACTATTGTAACATCAAGGGACTGTGCAATATATAACATTTTTTTTATTGAGGGATGTGCAATATGGGTTGTAGGGCTCGTGCAATATTAACGCTGTGGGCTGATGATAAATTAATGGTAACTGTGTGTGTGGATGAGGGGGGAGGCAAGGAAGTTTATGGTTTTTTATTGAGAGTATGTGTAACATAGGTTGGGTGTTGTAGGGTATCGTGTAATATATACCATCATGGTTTTATAGGGGAATATGTAATTGTTGAGGACCATGTAAGGAATGTTGAATGTTTACTTATAGTTGAATGTATGTGTGGAATGACTGTGTGCTGATGTGACGCTGTGATCTCTTGATTGCCCAAGAAAAAGTTCTCCTAAGGGAGACAATAAAGGCTAATCTAATCTAATCTAATTGGGTTTAGGTCAGGTGATTGGGGAGGCCAGGTCATCTGACGCAGCACTCCATCACTCTCCTTCTTGGTCAAATAGCCCTTACATAGCCTGGAGATGTGTTTGGGGTAATTGTCCTGTTGAAAAACAAATGATGGTCCCACTAAGAACAAACCAGATGGGATGGCATGTCGCTGCAGATTAGTGATTATTAAAACCTTTGTTTCAGAGTGAATCCCACTGATTGATAAACTAGTCCTTATGGTTGTGATCATTTGAGATGTAGTGATCAAAGTGGGGAAATATATGAATGTATAACAAGTTGTGACTGTCACATTGTGGCTTCATGTCATGTAGATATAATATAATATGTCATGTCATGGTGACCATCATATACAGTAACTGTCCAAAAGGAAACGGACTGTTTGCATAAGAAGTGTCTACAGAAGCACGTGGAAATGTATAAAAGGAAGACACAGTTGCTCTGCAGACCCCCCCCCCCTTTACTGCAGACCCCCAGTCTTTACTGCAGACCCCCTTTCTTTACTGCAGATGCCCCTCTTTAATGTAATTTACTCGGTTTGTCTTTAAAGTGATCTGCGTGATTAAAAAACATGTTTTAGACTTCAGATCTTTGACTTTATTTTCCCCAAAAAGAAATTTGTTTCTTTACATCAGAGAACAAACAGCACACAAATGATAATAGTAAAGCAAACGAAGTGCTGTTATCTTCATGATCACTATTTTTATTATTTAGATTAAGTGTAACTTTTTATAAAGTGAGGGTTCTTTACAGAACCCGTCTGTTTAATGGTTCTATGTGAACGTATAAGTGTTAGATACTGAACTAAGGTCCAGTGTGTGAATGTAGTCTGGTTTCCACAGAGACTCTGTTGACCTTTGACCTTTGATGGGTGGGGGGGGGGGGGGCA
>JBBPCS010001584.1:0-14829 GCA_037974645.1 Hollardia meadi
ATCTGTCATTACTGTAGCTTCTATGGAAAATAGCTGTTATTTAAATCATTCATATCAAATGGACTATGCTCAGCAGGAGCAGCCTGCAGCCAAACCCAACCCCAGTTATTCCAACATCAGTATCTGTGGACATAGTCGTGATAATGACTTGTAGTAAACTGATTTCCAATTTCAAAGAAGCCAAGTGGGAGAGCAAAACTGAAAGTGTCACCAGCTGCTGCAGTTGGTGCTAAGGCTTAAATAAGAGGTGGAGGTATGAACTCTACTGAGTGCCATTCTAGTTTATATTGGCAAACACAGTTAGCAGTGTGAGGTACAAAGAAAACCTACCTAATAGTCCTACGATTGGTCAAGAAGTCCATCTTTAACACCATTTAGCTGCCAAAAACTTCAAACAATCACTGCTGCGAGTCACATTTACTCAGTGAGTAAGAAATTCAAATAATGCATTAGTCAGTCAAGGCAAGGCAAATTTATTTGTGTCGCACCTTACAACAACAAAGTCAGATACTCCGTCTTGGTATTAAGAACTCAAAAAAGGCAGTCCATAAGCTCTCTGTCAGCACACACACACACACGGTTTGATAATGACAAATGTAAAAAAAAGTCAGTTACGACTACACTGTTAACAAAGTGTGACGGCGCGCACAAACACAGTTTACTGCTGAACCGCTCGGAGTCTAATAAATGCAAACAGCTTTTTAAAATTCTGTTTCAGGAGACAAACGACAGGTAAACAAAGATGTTGTGGACAAACTTGCTGTCAAACACAGCTTCTGCTCAGCGGCATGTTTGACAAAAAGGAAAATAATATTTACACATTAATAACTGCGCTGAATTATTCATCTCAAGCATGTTTAATGTCTTTGGAAATAAAATTTCATGGAGAATCGATACATAAACAGAAACCAATCACTGCCCAGAGGGAAGTCAGTCTGAGGGTGCTTCCACACCTGAAAGTTCATGTTTTTGCTACATTTGATCTTTCACATTACAACTATGAGCCAGTGAACTAAAGATCTTAACATGACCCCCCCTGATTGGCATGCGTCTTACGTGGTTTGAATGAATGGAGGAAAATGAATGATCTTCAGGTGTCTCCTCCTCTCCCTTTTCCAGTTTCCAGTTATGATGATAGCCTGCTGTAGAAACATGAACAAGATAAACAACACTCCATAACTTATTTTAACTATACACATTGTTAACAATAACATAACATAACATAACATAATGACATGACGTCATCACAGACCAAGACCAAATCCTCAGCTGTCTGGTGCAAAAAGAACAAATGCTCTCGCTCTTATGGTTATTTTACATCGATTTAAAGAGGATCATACAAATAATGACCTCCTGCGCCCGCAGGACATCCGTTTTCCCAGGGATTAACATAAAATATTGTAAATTGTAAATGTAAAGATGTTTTGCACATTGCTAACGCCTCCTTCCTGTCCTTGTGTGTCTTGCAGGTGAGAAGCCGTACCGTTGCACATGGGAGAACTGCGACTGGCGTTTCGCCCGATCAGATGAGCTCACCAGACACTACCGGAAACACACCGGAGCCAAACCGTTCAAGTGCATCGCCTGCAGCCGCTGCTTCTCTCGCTCCGACCACCTGGCCCTGCACATGAAGCGTCACCAGAATTAACACACACACACTCACCTGTATAAACACACACATGTGATCACACACAAATAGAGCAGTATGCATGTGTGACAGCCACCTGAACTTATTCTGAACAGAACCAACATCATCTCCGTGCACCTGTGTTCGTTCTGCCGCTCCGTGCTAATGTAAGTTGAGCGATAGCAGGATGACCTGTTAGCAATGAAGCATGCAGCATCACGGACACGCAAACACAGGCTGCTGGTGGGAAGCCAGTGAGGGCTCACACCCTTGTCACCACGCCTGCTGCTTGGGTGGAACTGAGGGAGTGAGCTCTCTATACACTTTATGATCTCCTGGTGGCAGGTGGAGCGACTCCAGGTGTATCCGAGGAGTCGCCTGCCGGGTTAAACCTTCCAACAGGAAATAAATGCAAGAGAACGAGAAGTTAAGTTTTTATGGCCTTATGGGTGCTAGCTTCATCGTGGCTAGTAATGTTAGCCGTAACGATAGCCTCCTGACTATCATCTTCATCATCTTCAGACTGGTCGGGAGCAGCTTTATGAGCTGACTGAATGAGTTTGTCATTACAGGATAATGTGGGACTAAAGCTAGCTCGTTTTCTCTTTTCCTTGTCTTTTTTTTCTTTCTTTCTTTGGGACGATTTAAGTGCAAATCCTGACATCGCACCGACATTCACTCCAACGTTGGCTAGAAGGTCATTAATTGGCTGCAGCCCACGGTGCAATTTTGACGTTGCATACAAAAAAACAAAAAAAAATTACCACTTCTATTTCCATCAGTTTTCATTATGAAACAGGCTACATTTTACTTTGTTGTTTTAATAAGTAATGGTGAGTGTTTCATTGCTTATATTAAAAATGAACATGACTTATGGCCTCCATGGGCCCCCCTGTGGGCTGGGCCCCAGAGAGCCCCCCCTTATGGACGGCCCTGACAAAATGTAGAGCCACTCCAGGTTCTCATTTTTTCCCCTCCCAGATGAAAACTGGTCGTCTGCTATCAGTCAGCGGTGTTTGCTAATGATGAGCTAATGATCTACCAGGAGATGATTTTGGTGTCCGTTCTCATCACTGGACAGATAGATATTGATTTAAAACATGCACGGGTCCATGAACACACCATGCATGCACACACACACACACACACACACACACACCTGACATTCATTACTTACTGCAGATGTTGCAGTCATCAGAACTGTGGGACTCCTAATGATCACATCCCGGAAACACTTTGTTCTGCTGCCAATCTCATCATCATCATCATCGTCACCAGCTTTATCTTTTTGAGGTATGAACTTTCAAGGAGAGGTGAAAGTGTATTTCCCTCCATCCTGCATTTGTAAATACTTGTTTATATGTATGTGTAAGTGCGTGTGTGTATGAAAATACAACGAATGTATTGAGATTTATACTTGACTTCTTTTTTCTTTCTTTTTTTTTACATCAAATGTTGATATGAGAGATATTCCATGTTGATTTAATCTCCCTTTAAGGAGAGTCGACAAACAATTGACAGATCGCAGCGCTCTCCGTGGAAAAGTTAATACGCACAGGTACTTCCTGTCTAGCTCAAAGAGCCAAGCCATTTGCCAATGTTTGTATACATGACACAACCCGTTGCCACCGTGACCAAGCTCCTCTGACGGCAGTTTGCGGTTTGCTTGTAGTTTCTATTCAGTGCTTTTTATTTCCCCCCCTTTTCTTTTCTCCTCCTACGTTTGTTGAACACGAGACAGAGATGGGTGGATAGACGTGTTACGTAATCCTGATTGTTTTAACGTACAGTGAGGCTGTCATCCCTGTTAACTGGATAAACGACAGGTTTACTTGATTGCATGACATTTATCGTCAACTGTGGCTCCGGGAGTCTTTTGTCGTTTTGAATAAGTCTCATCTGCCAGCTCAGACTGTTTGTGCAGTGGTAAAACTTGTACACTTGCCAAGAACATGAATTACAAGAGGAGAAGAAAAAAAGTGGACTTTAATCAGCTACTACAAACATAACGCTTTTCAGGTTTGTCAGAATAATTACTGAAATTTAAATGTCTTCCAGTGGAGCTACTGATCAATAACATCTGGTGCAGTGAATTATTAATTTTATCAGTCGACTGAGATGTATCAATGCAGCTGAAGCCACACCTCCTCTCACTTTAGTTTTAGATTTCACTAACAATGTTTTTAATTGTTTTTAGCACTTTGTGCTGTAAGATTATAATAATAACACAAGATATATTGTCCCAGTGACATATTGGTACTATTAGTAAATATGGAATGAAACTGTGTGTTAGTTGTTGCAGGACATTTAATGTCACATCTAGAATTTTGAGTATCTCCGAGAGCGAAAAATGTGACTTACTCACAAATTCATTCATGAATGTTTCGCATGCCACTTCTCCACAAGGGGGAGCTGTTTGGTGATCGCCAGACCAGTTTTTACACCTGCCGACCTGCGCCACCTATAGGATGGGAATGTAATAGCAGCCACTGCAGCTGGACCGCAGATGGGAGAAGTTAGCCTTGAAGGTTTTCCGTCAGGCAGCTTCTGGGCAACTTTCTGACAGAAATCTTATAGAAAGCGCCTTCTGTCAGAAAGCATGTATTGCTAAACGTCACAATTCATACCAGGCCAGCATAGCGTCGCGGCTTTTGTTCAATATTTATTTTATTGTTTTGGTCGCACTTTGGTTAGTTTTAGGCACCACAAACACTTAATTTGTTTTACACAATCAAACACTTGGTTACGTTTAGAAAAACATCATGGTTTGGGTGAAAATACACACATTCACAACGTTTAACACGTTACAATAACGTTTCTGGAAGAAAGCCTTCAAGGCTAACTTCTCCCATGTGCAGACGACATGAGAGCTCCCCAAAAGTGAAGCCAAAACATCTGGATGGCCCCCTGGTGGCTGGCTGCAGTATAGGTCATAACCCCTCCCCCTCCATGTTAGCAGATGGGACATGGGTCAAACTAAAAACTCAAGTACGCGTCAAATAAATGTTTCCCAAAGTCCGGGATATTTTTGGGGTTTTTTGTACAGTGGGAGGAAGTGGAGGCGCGGCGGCCATTTTTATTTATGTCAATGAGCTGGACTATACTGGCCAGGTTATTTTTAGGTGCCTTTTATCAATAAAGTTTTGCGCCTTTGTCCTTTTTAAATCCACAAACATTTGAGCAACAACAGTCGATTTTCTAGATTTTTTTTGTCATTGCAACCTGACCCTGTTAGTATTGTGCTCAGGCTGTAGGCTCCACCCATCTGGCACTCCATGGAAGTTAAAACAAGCGTGACCCAGGTCTGTCCAACATGTGTTCATTTAGGGGAAACGCATCCTGTTATTTCAACACTGCGATTGTTTTTTTTTACTTTTTAAAAAGTTTCTTCCTGAGGAAACAAGTTCTCCTGTCTCTCTCAAGGAGGGAGCGCGGACCACCCACTGTGTACATAACTGTAGTTTTAGCTTCAACAGAAAACATGTAAATATTTGTTTGGTTTTGTTTCCTATTATAATATTAATATTTGTTTTGTTTTTTTATTTTTTTTTTAACTAATGGGACTTTAGATCGGTTGTATGTGAATGCTTGTTTAATTTTGTTTTGATACTTCATGTGTGTAAGAGAATTTATCATGTACAAATTGATATGAATAATATTGGTGTATCTTTTGTTTTCTGTTTGTGCAAGATGCTGCAATGAAATAAAAAGATTCATAAAATAATCCTGGATTGTTTTCATGTTTCTTTGGTCTTTGAGCACATTTTTTTCACCTCAGCCTTGAATACTGTGTAAAAAATATATTTTTAAAAATACGAGTTTTCAGTCAAAGTGGGAAAGTGAAAAATGTGAAATAACATTCTAACTGTAAAACTATTTAGTATAAATGGTCAATTTCTTCACCTAAGCATCTCTGTTCTGAATTTTTTATTCTAAATATGTGAAATGTCTGAACTGAAGATGTAATTATTTATTTTAAAGTTTGGATCAATCATGTTTAGCGGCCATAGATCGCGTGTATTTAGTGGGCGCGAATTAAAACAAACCAACCAATAATCCATTAAAAGTTGAATGTATTATTATGGTTCAGACCAAAAAAGATACTGAACTATTACTGCTCAGTGTAAACTGTATGCTACAGTTGTTTGCCATTGCTTTTCTTGTGTGATATGAATCATAAATCTTGTCTTAAAAAACCCATCTGCTCTTCCAAAACCTTGTTGAATGTGATTTTGGTACGATAACGACATTAACTGTGACTATATTGAAGTTGCAAATTACAGTAGTTGGTGATAAACTGTCATGGGATACAAATATAGGAGTTATCTACAGGAAAGGATTACAACAAATTCATGGGGAAGCTTCAACAGTTTAAATTGGACTGACATACTGGTTCTCTTTTATCGTCCATGCAAATTAAAATGCATCATTTCAATGATCACTTACGTTTGAATATCACTGGACAAATGTGTTCTACTTCAAGCTAACGTCTGCCACTACTAGCTAACGTCTACCACTACTAGCTAAAGTCTGCCACTACTAGCTAACGTCTACCACTACTAGCTAAAGTCTGCCACTACTAGTTGACGTCTACCACTACTAGCTAAAGTCTGCCACTACTAGCTAACGTCTGCCACTACTAGCTAATGTCTGCCACTACTAGCTAACATCTGCAACTACTAGCTAAAGTCTGCCACTACTAGCTAACATCTGCCACTACTAGCTAACATCTGCCACTACTAGTTGACGTCTACCACTACTAGCTAAAGTCTGCCACTACTAGCTAACGTCTGCCACTACTAGCTAATGTCTGCCACTACTAGCTAACGTCTACCACTACTAGCTAAAGTCTGCCACTACTAGCTAACATCTGCCACTGCTAGCTAACATTTCCCACTATTAGTTGACGTCTACCACTACTAGCTAACGTCTACCACTACTAGCTAACATTTCCCACTATTAGTTGACGCCTACCACTACTAGCTAACATCTACCACTACTAGCTAACATTTGCCACTATTAGTTGACGTCTACCACTACTAGCTAACGTCTGCCACTACTAGCTAATGTCTGCCACTACTAGCTAAAGTCTGCCACTACTAGCTAAAGTCTGCCACTACTAGCTAAAGTCTGCCACTACTAGCTAACATCTGCCACTGCTAGCTAACATTTCCCACTATTAGTTGACGTCTACCACTACTAGCTAACGTCCACCACTACTAGCTAATGTCTGCCACAGCTAGCTAACGTTCTCTCAGATGCAGTGGCATAAAATGGTTTTTAAAGTGAAAAAGTGATGTGGGAGACAATTACCCCTGCGGCAATAAAAGTTCCAAAGTTTGTGTTGAGCAAATATGACTACAATTAATTTAGATTCATTATGTCTTTTTTTTAATGTTTTTATTTTGTTGTTGTTTTGTCATTTATTTGGGAAGGCGGTCCTTGGAAATGTTAACAATCAGAAATGGGCCTTAAGTTACAAAACGTTTTGTAACTTAAGTCTGTGAGGAGCTAATGGATTGGGTCAAATATTAAAATAAGAGGTTATTGACAATGTTATGACAAAAACAGAGAGGAAAGAAAGTTGATCATTCCACTGTATAGACTCCTCTGCGGTTGGAGGTTGCATGATGTGTCAGGTGAAAGGCAACCCTCGCCAGCAGGCAGCTCTGCTGATTCTGCGCGATACAAAAGAACCTGCTGGTTTGATGGGGGAAAAGTCAACATTTAAGCAAGAAGAATAAGTCTGAGTATAAAGGTATAAAGACAGAGAGGGTGGGGTTCATTACTGCATTTTTGCTGGCAGGGAAAGTAATCATTAAGTTTGTGCCAAACTGCTTTCAGCAAGCAGCCTCGGAGATTTGCGTCATTATCTGGGACAACGCCCTTAATGTTAACACGTAATAGACTCAGCGTGTGTGCACAAGGGTGTTAAATGACTATTAATCTACAGCTTGTGTAACTGAAGTTATCCTTCCCCACTTAATCCCTTTCCCATGTACAAAATGTTTATGTTCATTAGTAACATTACCGCCTCATAGCCATTGTTTGTAGTTCCGTCTCTCTGTCTTTTTCTGTACTGTCTAACCTCCTTAACCCCCGTCATTACATGTTACATGTTGTGCTGCCAAACGTTGTTCAATATCACAGAACCTTCTATCAAATTCTACTCAAGGTTCCATGTTTCCCAAATGTTACCAAAGATGCCAAATATTGTACTTCAGGCGTAATCGTGAGGAAAATTCATAAAATGATGCAGAAGACGTCCAGAATATTTCCTGTTGATGAAAACAGGGTGCTCCTCTGAATGCTTGAGTATTTGTCAGTTAAAGATATTATTATAATATTATATATTATATTAAAATATTATCATTTTGGAGTCCACCTTTTTGGTCCACATGTTAATATCGCAACAACTGTTGGATGGGTTGAAATATTGGAATTGAATTTTACAGACAGTCATGGTGCCCAGAGGATGAATCCCACTGACTTTGGTGATCCTCTGACTTTTCATCTAGTGCTTCCAGCAAGCCAAACTTTTCACTCATCTTTAGTGAAATATCATCATATCAAGTAGATGAAAAGGCACAAAATTTAGTGCATACAGTCATGGTTCCCAGATGATGAACACTAATTATTTTCATAATTCCCTGACTTTGAAAAAATGAGACATTTGTGGTACTATTGGACTCTGTAGTCTCAGTAGTGACAGTCAACAAACGATTTTCATGTAAAAAAAAATATAGTAATGGATCAGTGTTTTGAGTGTTTACAACCTGTCCTCATATAAACAAACACAGCAGCTGGCAACAGCAGTGCTACAGGCTGTTCCCAGCAGGTGTTGATTTAAAATCAGTTTCATTTGCTGTTCAGGTACACTTTCTTTGGCCTCAGTCACCTAAGCGTTCACCTGGGGGTAATATTTCATTTTATTGCAGTGTTGGGGCCAATAAAAAAAAAAAATGTAATTCCAAAAAGATTCCTAGCGGGTGAATCTTTTTTATAGCTAGCACATAGCCAAATATTCTCAACTTTTCAACGGAAGGCACAGGATTCACACTGCTTTTTCCATTAATAATAATAATAATAGTTAGTAATGGAGCGAACAATTGTGAATGTGTTTGATTTTATGGAATAAGGTAAAAGTAAACAAAAATGTGTGTCACAGGGAACTCACTATCGAGGGAAGCTCCACCCCCCTGATCACTACTGCACAGCCTCTGGCTCCAAATGACATCACCAGAACAACATGGCAGCGCTCATATCTGGGATATTTGGGCTTCATTTTTGTACAGTGGGAGGAAGCGGAGAGGCGGCAGCCATCTTTATTTAGGTCAATGGCTGTCATAAGAAAGTTTCAGGGCGAAAGAGACACAGAGCGTCCCTGTAATCACAATAACCTACACTCACTCCTCCTGTGAGGAGATCTGAGAGCTGCTGCTGCCAGAAAGCCGCTGACTGAGATGACCCTGATCATCCTGCATGGATCAATAAACTAGATTTGTAAATATTCTCTTATTATATATATTATATTCTCTCCCAAGAGGGTCAGAGAAGATGTGAAGTTGGCAACACTGTGTGTGTGTGTGTGTGTGTGTGTGTGTGTGTGTGTGTGTGTGTGTGAGTGTGTGAGAGAGAGAGGGGCTACGTTTGCCATCAAAGATTCACTGGTGTGATGAGGTCATTACTCATACTTGTACTAAATATTCTAGCAGTTAAAAAAAGACCTGTAGCTTTAGGTAGGTAGTGGACCAAACCACTGTGAAGCATATGAGGGGTGTGATGCAATCTTTAAACTTAAACAAAGCATTGTTTTGCACCTATAATTAACACAGGTGATTTTAATGTGCAAATCTTACGTTAAAAATTTAAATTATGTTGTTATGTTTATGATGTTATAATGAGGGGGACAACTCGTGTTTTCCCCAGGAGGAGTCGTGGGTGTTGGACCTCCCTGTCCTCCCTGTCAGCCCATGCCTGTGGGCCTGGTGGGCTCATTCCTCTGAAACTCCTGTTAAAACTTGTCTTATTGATTCTGCAGCACGGCGTTCTGTCCTCTCTGAGGAATTGAATATTGTTCTGGGGAACAGGCCCTGTTGAAAGGAGAGTCTCTGGGTTGTTTGATTGAATAGTTGATACCAAGGTCTAAATAAACACACGCAAAAATAAAACACTTGAAGTTGGCCAGCAGTGATCATAAGTAGTTATTTTCCCACAAAAACTTTTGTGCAATTTTAAGCAGACTTTTTAAAAAAAACACACCTCATTAGCCTCTGTGAACTGTTCAACCAACTTAATTATCCGATGTATTCATATCCCATGGACATAAATAAAGATGGCGGTCGCGTCTCCACTTCCTCCCACTGTACAAAAATGAAGCCAAAATATCCCGGATACGAGTGCTGCCATCTTGTGCTGGTGACGTCATTTGGAGCCTGTGCAGTAGTGATCGGGGGGTGGAGCCACGGTATCGAGTTCCCGCCCATACACCTGCCCACCCAATCGCAAGGAGATTTCAGATCTGATTCCAACATTAGATATAAGCTTGTGTTTGTCAACCAGTGTCCATTCATGTCCCCGGGCCTCCACCATATGGGTTTTAATATGTATTTAGTTAGTTTGCATGCCTTAAGCTAATTTTCTTTAATAATTGGAGTTAATCCTCAGTTCCAGCTCATATGTGGTCTCCTCTCTTTGTCACTTAACAGAGTTATGACATGACTAAACTTATTTCCAATAAGTTCTTTAGCCCTCATTAAAGAGTAAATAGAGACTGTTCACTTTATACACCCTCTTTAAATTAATTAATTTTCATTCATTTATATTACCCAGAGCTGTGGTGCTTTGTCATATTTGTACTGGCCCAGGGCTCAACAATAAGGATTAGTAAAATGCCACTTCAAGTCAGAGGTTGTGTTAGACTTTCTTGTCTAATCTCAGCCTATTTAATAACATTGAATTTTCAAAAACAACTCAATCACAAGAACGTTTTAATATACAACTAGAACAGAAGAGCACAAACCTCCGCCAAGACCCAACATCCCAAAATCCATGCATTATTCCCTGGATAATGCATGGATTTTGATAAGTGATTTCGTGTGGATCCAAATAAAAATCTGTGGAAATCAAGTGGATTTAAACTTGTTTTCATAGGGGGGTCGTCTTTTCCTGGCTGCTGTACGGTAACAAATAGCGCTAGAAACCTGCAACTAGCACCAATGTAGCTAAGCTAATATGGATTCAGTAAGGTGCTAACAGGTTTTATGTCTCTTCAATAGTTTTAAACGTCCAAACGAACATCTCAGATTTTGATGTGGATCCAGATCTGTCATTACTGTAGCTTCTGTGGAAAATAGCCGTTATTTAAATCATTAATTTCAGTGTTAAATGGACTCAGCAGGTAAACGCTGATCCGCCCCTTTATCCGGATCCAGGCCAAAATGTAATGGGTTCCTCCTTGGCCCATGTCTCATCCTTCCACCAAGTTTCATTGTAATTCATTCAGTAGTTTTTGCGTAATCCTGGTGACAAACAAACAAACAAACAAACGGACATGGGTGAAAACATAACCTCCTTGGCGGAGATGACTATAATTAAAATATGATCAAACCATGCAAGCACTCGCTTCACCAGGACGAAACCCCGCGGCATGCCCTCCGCTCTCTCCGAGGCTGTAGCTTTAGCTCTTCAGCGCGCTGTCGGCACCCGGATAGTGAGACGCAGTTTGGTGTCGAGATAAGAGAATTTCTTGTTTTTTGATGGATTTAGTTTCCTCACATGAGGTTGACAGTGTTCCTTGTGAAACACATGACGTTAGTTCAGCAGCGTTGTTTCTAAACGGCCTTCAGGTTTTTCCATCATTGTTAAAATGAAATTCAGTCACTTGCCCGATCAACCTAAATCAAGTCAAGTCAAATTTTGTTGTTGCACATGTGCAGTACCGATTGGAAACTTTAGGTTCCCTCTATACCTTTCCTCATGCCCAGGTTTCCTACATTTCCTACAGCAGTTAGTGTTAATGAAGCTGAGTCAAGCCACCTGTGCCTCGTTAGGCACGGGGGTGGAGCCATCAATTAGTGGGTTTATTTCTAATTCAATCAATAAACTCTGAAATGAAACATGTTTTCCTGATCCAGGTTTGTATGTGTGTTTGTGCCGTGTGGTGTCAACCTTGGTGATGGTTTTCATGATGTGTTCTAACTCATTTTCTCCTTTTCCTAGTGTCATTGTGGTCTTTGGCAGTCTAGGCTGGAGAGGAAGGGGAGGGCCCAGTGATCTCTTCCTCTTTCTGGGTGACCAGACACTGTGGGGTAGTTAAGGGTATAAATTCATCCTGGGGGAAAGACTTTTAATAGTTGCTTACTTTGAAATATTGTTGGGATTTAAAGGTTCGTTAATGTTCTTGTTGAGATTAGGTGTCATGTTATATGCCCCTCTTTGGTTTAACTAACCCCGTGCAATGGTTTAGTCCAATTAGGGTGGGCCCAGGATGGGTAGCCTATATAAAGCCACTTGGACATTTACTGTGGGGGAGATGTTGTGTGTAGCAGCTTGCTGTGAGGCTGAAGTATTGTAGTTGCTTCTTTTTTTAGCTCATTTTAGCTTATTTTCCCAGGACTTTTGGTTTATTCCTCTGTTTCTTTGTGAGTGTTGTTTAATAAAACCACCTTTTTTCTGCACTTCTGCCACCTGAGCCATTAAGTCCAACATCAACTTGTTACTCGCCTCCAGTCCCACACAGCCACACTAAAATCCCTTATTTATGTGGAATTACTATCAGTAATGCTACAAGGCGGGGCCCCGTTCATTCCTATGAAATCTCAGTGGTGCATGAGACCCAAAACGACTTCCCGGTTCTAAAGTTAGCCAGATCTTCCACATTGTGGGGCCCATAGAGCTAAAGTGACCAGATCGCATCAAATAAAATGTTTGACAAAGAATACGTTTGTGTGGGACATGCTACCAATGCTGAGAGGTCTATCTAACTTTTTAAAAAAAATCAACATTTCTATTCTACCCCTTACCTCAATACATCTGTGTTTTGCCCTTTGGTTGATTCAGCAGCATGCTGCTTTTGTACGTTTTATTTAATCCATAGATCTATTTTTGAGCCACTTCTTTCTTGTGAGATAAGACTTGTGTACTGTGTCATTTAACGTCGTGTTGCCCCGTGCGAAAATGAAAATATCTCTTGCAAATGTAAAAAACCCCAAAGAGAATTGCCTTCGACCACCCAGTCAAATAGTTTCCTCGTCTTCGTTGGAACGTCATTTCTTTTTCTTTGTGGTAGTTTCCATCATGTTCGGCCTAAATCTGCACACCGGAAACTTCTGACTTTGTGGTGCAATTTTACACACAATTTATAATATACACACAGACTTCCACCAGCCGAGCGGCTAACTTCCGGTTTAGCCCTCCGCTAACTTGAATGGGGAAGTTTTCCAGACTTTTGAAATGTTAGCACACTGAATGGATCAAATGCTGATACTGAAACGAATCATTTTGCAGCCACTTTATCACAATGTAAGCTTATGGTAAAAAGTCTTTTTGTGCATCCTGTGACGTTGTAGTTGCACGGTTTGGCCACTATATAAAATTGGCTTTAAAGCCTGGCGCTATTCCTGGGGGGTTTGCATTTATGAGGTGAAGTGCAAGTGAACATTTCAATTATCCTTGAAACAGGAGTTAAGTTGGCTACAGGATGTTTGCAAAAATCCAAATATGTATTGCTGCAAGTTTGAGAGCAGAGATTAAAGATGACAATTGACTTCAGCCTTATTTTATAACCGCTAATAGAACAATTTATATCAGGGCAAGTAAAACTTGACTTTGGGCAACCAGGCAAGTGAAAAAAAGAATTGAACATTGAACCCTGTTGTATCACACTTAAAATATTCAGGTATTGAATTATGTGTTTTTAACAAAAGCGAGACAAAAACACTCGACATGTTTGGGAAGAAATTCAGTCATCTGCAAAAAAACAAACGCACAGAACTGCGACAACAAGATCTCAGTTGTTTCAAAGTTCATTTGAGGTGAGGATCCTTTTACTTTGACTTTTTTTTTTTTTTTTTACATGGCTGGACCGGTATCACTGCATAGACATTGTTTTTACTGCTTACATGCATGACACAGTGTTGCAGACAAAAGCTGCCTGCACATCGTGCCATGCCCAGATGACATTTTAGAAGATGGAAACGAGCCAACATGGCTGTCAAAACAACCCACAGCATCTGCAGATCATGACTTGTCAGTGAGACACGCAGAGATCAGCTGTATTATTCACCTGGCTTTACAGTTTGGCAAAGAGCTGCTTAGACAAGACTTATCAGAGCCAAAAAGTATATATTGCATTTTGATGTCAAAACAAGCTGTCTATAGAGGTTGTGTTGCACGTGTTGCAGCAGTTCTGTCTACACTGGCTGTGCTTTAATTATGCAGTCAACACGTTTATTATTATAAAAGCGTTAAAAAAAAAAAAGTCCTCCAAGAAACCCCGTCACCCATCATCAGCTTCAGAAGAATGGTGTGATCAGTCTATTATTTGATGTGATGTATGTGTTTTAAGTTGTGGGAGGCCTCTTTGAAACGTTTTAAACAGAGCTTCTCTTTAGTGGGAGGTTAAGTAGACCAGCTAGGACCAGGGCCCGGACCCCACTTTTTTTTTTCAGTGTGTGTGATTATTTTTTATATCTAAATGTGTTCAAGAATTCACATTAAGTATTTTAAGTAGACCAGCTATTCTCAACCAGTGGTCAACTGGAGGGCCTCAGAGGCAGTGGTTCCGCCAAATGGTTACATTACTTTTATCATTAGAATTAAAGATGTTCAGGAATTCACATAAATAAAACAATGTCAAATTAAAGTGGTGATTTTCAAATGTAACTGGTCATTGAAATTATACAGACAAACATGTTCAGCCACAGCTAGCCAACGTCTGCCACTGCTAGCTAATGTCTGCCACTGCTAGCTAATGTCTGCCACAGCTATCTAACGTCTGCCACTGCTAGCTAACGTCTGCCACTGCTAGCTCACGTCTGCCACTGCTAGCTAACGTCTGCCACTGCTAGCTCACGTCTGCCACAGCTAGCTAACGTCTGCCACAGCTAGCTAACGTCTGCCACTGCTAGCTCACGTCTGCCACAGCTAGCTCACGTCTGCCACAGCTAGCTAACGTCTGCCACAGCTAGCTAACGTCTGCC
>JBBPCS010001585.1:0-14829 GCA_037974645.1 Hollardia meadi
GCTCGAAAACCCTCCAGTGTGGCTGAATTAAAACAATTCTGCAAAGAAGAGTGGGCCAAAATTCCTCCACATGATGTGGGGGGCGGGGGGAAAATACGCAAATACACTTTCACAGCACTGTAGGCCGGCAAGAATGAGAATGCATCGTTTTATGTTAAGCATGTGAAGTCAAATGAATGGTGAAAACTGCTGTTTCTTCTTCAGCTTGCTAAACCACTTCTGGCTCAGTCATAACAGTATAAGGCTGTTGCCTTCTTTTATTTTCCGGCAGTAAAAAGGCAGACTAAAGGATGGTAAAATCTATATTGATTCCAGCATCTTTAAATTTAGATGGACTGGAAAATAAGTTCATATTGAATCTCTCTAATTTCTGTCTCTCAGGTTGTTGGTGGGCAGCTAGTGTATTCCTTTACAATATATTATACACCCCCTCCTCAAGGCTTCGTCATCAGAGTTCTTCCACTTAACGTTCCCATTGTTTGCCATTACAACAGGTAATGAACATTTCCAATCCACTGTCATTACAAAGGTTTTCTATGAAGGTAAATATGTTGCTTGATGTGAGAGCTTGGAGACTTGATGTGAGAACTCGTATAATAGGATGTGAGAAGTTGTAGAACAAAAATCTGAACTTTCATGTTGAAATTTTCATTCGTAGAAAATATTCACACACCCGTGAGAAAAATATTCACAAATGTATAGATTAATATTTACATAAATACAAGAGGGTTAGGGAAGCGCTCTTCATGGCTCTTTTCCCCTTCCACAATACGCACTGTATTGTGAAGCAAGGGTGGATATCTCCCCTCACTATTTGTGGGGGTGGCCAGTGGGTGGCACTGGTACACCACATATGGATGTAGTTTTCCTAATTACATGAGTATGGTTGATCTAATCTAATAGTCTCCGTGAGAAATATCATGAAGATAGTTTCAGTTTGAATTTGCCTTGTATTATTATTATTATTATTATTATTGTAATTTTTGGATACATTTATGTAGTCATTATGTGTCACTGGTCTAACCTCTGAGTCCACTCCAATAGCTTTACATGAACATAAAGCTCAAAATAAGTTCAGTTCAGCAGACTTGAAGGACAGCAGGGGAAAAGAGCCATGAAAAGAGCACTTCGTCGTCTGATTTCTGATTGGTTCACCAACCCCCCCATCTCCACCCCTGTTCTACAAGTGCAAATTGGTTTGCAGCACATTTATTGCAAGAAGTGTTGCAAAAGTCAAGGTGTGCAGATTTGAAGCTATAGGGACAGATTTGAGATGTTGTAATCACCGAGTTGTGGTTGTACTGGAGAATGGACTCAAGTAAAATAAATAAATACAAGTAAATGTTGGATTACAATTTCCTACGAGTGAAAATTTCAACATGCAAGTTTGCATTTTTTTCTACAACTTCTCGTGTTTTTTTTTTCGTTTTTTTTTCTACAACTTCTCAAATCCTATGATACGACTTCTCACATCAAGTCTACAAGCTCTCGCATTTTGCGACATATTTACCTTCATAGTTTTCTGTCACTACCGATCCACTGTGTTTCAAGGATTTAAAGAGCATTTGGCCAAGTATGCTTTCTTGTGTCTTCGCTACGTTCTGTTGTCACAATCCACTCACTCTGTCATGTCGCTTAAATATTTATCTATCGAAATTTTCTGTAAAAAACTAGTCAGAATAGGTTATTTTATTTAGTTTTATTTATACAAGATATAACAAACATGAATTTTTACGACCTTTTATGCTCTGTTGCCACAGTTTAGAACAATAAAACCAAATAACAAGAACAGAGTCGATTCAAGGAAAACTGACAACTATCAAGATACAGTCTGATTTGGGGATTGCAGGCAGGCCAAGAACAGAATAGAATATAACTTTGTCCACAAAAGTGGAAAATTGTCTTTGTCCCAATCTGTTATTTAAACATTGAAAGATTATTGGGAATGGTCTTGATTTTGAATGGAGCTGACATTGACTGACTCATTGGAAAATAGGCAGCGGGACCTAAACATTTTTTTTCTTATTCTCTTCATGGAGAAACAACATGAATCAACAAAAATCACAATTTTAAAATGCATATTGGGCTGAAAGTTTGTACTCCCCACATCAGTCAGCCCTACCCATTAACTCTGGTTTTCTAGAACCACTCTAGTGCTGTCCTTGTAATGCACCATCACAGTTTTACAATGCTTCCCACGAAAGAAAAACAGGAAATCTTAAATTATCATAAAGCTGTGCTTTAAATAGTAAGGTATGGGTTTGAATATGTTCATTATACAACTACAGTTGTCACAAAATGATTTACCACCTTACCAATGATCATCTGTCAGTTCTAATAATTGTTGTAGTAAAATAAAGCACAGTGTAACATTAGTAGTATTAAGTTAATATAATTTGTGTGCTTCAATGTGTGCGTGGGTTCAGTCGTTATGAAAGTGGCTCAGCATTGTTCCTGATGATTTAATGTGTTCTGCTAGCACCATCTATTTGAGTGTATGAAGCACAAAATGTCCTGTGACTCTCTATGTCCTGTGAATATCTCACAGCACATGGCCCAGGTTGTATTTCTGTCATGTGATTTTTTTTATTTTTTTTGTCTTAGATTTCATTATTCATACAAAGTTGGCTTCAAACCTCAAGTTCAACATAGAACCTATATGAAGAGCTTCAGGAGTAAACTCAGCTTCAGCCTCAGTGTCTGCAATGGTAACATGGCTACAGTTTCTAAAAATGCTTTAGTGTCACTATCATTTGTGCAAGATGATATTAACTGTAAATGACATGAACTATAATATGTGAAATATTCTGTTTAAAATTAGCATCATGTATTGTTTCAGCCAATTCTAATATTTGAAATTTAACGTCAAAATGGAAGTCCAAGTTGTTGCATGAATTTAACAATGATTCTTAGCTCTAATGTGAACAGTCCACAATAAGAGTCTACAGTGAAGCCATTCTGGAACTAATTGAACACACAGGTCATGTCAGCATACTTCTACAACTTCCAGTTTTCAGATTGAAATATTTTCTCATAACTTAGTCTGAAATAATTTGCCAAGTTTCCGTTTCTAATTTATTAACAAAGCTTTGGCCTGGAAAATGTACGTACCGTATGGTATCGTCTGTGGGTACAGGCTGAACTAAGAAAATCTGTAAATATGAAAGCATAATTATAGACTGTTGTACAGTGAAATCCTACAGCACTGTTTGATCATGTACAATAAGGACAAAATACAAAAGCAAACACTACTTCAGACAAGGATTTCCTTTGCAGTGTATGTATTTGTGTGTTAACAGATCAGTGGGAGCCCCTTCCTCCAGGCCACTGGTTCTTTTTAGGGGAGCCTGTGTATTTTGTGGCCCAGACAGGAGCTTTGTTGGCTGGGGAGAGGCTTTATGTGGACTCTTGCTCTGCCACAACCTCCAAAGACCCAAACGGCATGCCTAAAGTGAACATTATTAAGAACTATGGGTGTGTCTCTCGTAAGAAAAAAGTCACACTTTTTTTTTTTTTTTTTTTACAGTAATTTGATTTGTCACTTTACATGCCTTGATTTTTGTTTGTGTTCTGATTTTTCATTACAGCTGCATGACAGACAGCAGGAGGGAGGGCAGCAGCTCCCAGTTCCTTTTGGGAGGGGCCAATGTGCTTAAGTTCTTGGTGGATGCATTTATCTTCAGGGCAGTCTCACAAGTAAGATCAGGACCAGTGTGAATGTGACATCCTACCAAAACCTTAAAGGCCCTGCATAGTGTAACTTGACTTAACCTGCTCAGGTTCAAGTTTGGCTGAGCCATTGAGGTATTTCCCTGAAGTCAAAAATGTCATGTGACAAAATGTAGGTTACTAGAAGCAAGAAAACAGAGAAAGGAAGACCAATCAAGCAACCCTGTACACATCCATACAGTTCTAAGAAGAGATCAAATCATCCTAAATAAGCAAGCAATAAGTACTGTAAATACCTGTGGTGATGCGCCAAGGATGTATATAGATTACACTTAAGTCAGATCATAAAGAGATTAACTATTACACCAAGGCTTATTTTATGCTCCCCCCTCAACCAATTAGAACAAAACTTGGTGAAACTTTGAAATAGCACCTGTCCAGTGAGTTTAATCAGGATTACTTATAGGCATCTTGAGTTAGAAGGAAATATAGGCCACACTCAATTGAACCAATCATTATAGCACTATTTTCATTACAAATTGCACCTAAAGCATGCATACCAAATTTGGTGGAATTCTGTCCTCTATATTTTGAGGTACATGTTTTTGGTATATTTGGTGCCCCATATGGGTCAAACTGAAAATGGTATTGTACACCTCAACCCAAATTCATCGTGAAGACTTTGTAAAGACTTGATTGGAGAAATCATTACCGAGTTGTGACCATTTTCCAGCTAAGCCCCAACTTAACCAAGTTTTTTGGTTGATTGCAACCATGTTTTTAGACCAAACATGCTCATTTATAATAGAAATGAGCCAAATTTGGAGTTGATATTCAAAATCACAAAAAGTATGCCAATTAGCATAAAATTCATGGCATACTTATAATAATAATAATAATAATAATAATAATAATAACGAAAAAGCGCACCTTGGATGCAAAGCTCAAAACTGAAGCCTGGATATCAACGAATGTATAGTAAAATATTCAGGTCAGTACTACAGTTTACATGTGCCTGCACATTTTGTCAATGACAATAAAATTGACTGAAAAAACATTTGCAGACAAAAGAAGAAAGCCTAATGTCAGAGTCACATGATTGGTTAAGTTGTCAATCAGCGGCCATCTAGTAGTAAATTATAACTGACAAAGAAAATAACCTACACTTCTTCAAGAATGAACTTTAGATATTATCTGCTTCAGTTTTAGACCCTTTTCTCGGGATCGTTAATGAAAAAAGTAATTGTTCTTTGATAAAGCATCTTCAAAGAGGTATAGATTTCATATTATAGGACGTAAGACTAATTGTCTGTGTTTGCAAATGTGTGTTCTCACTTCATTTGGTACTCAAATGGCTAAGCAGTTGAAGGCAAGGCCGGAGATAACAGGTGGGGCACTCAAGTTACATGACTTGACTCAAGTCAGACTTTAGTCACATTTTAGAGGACTTCAGACTTGCTTGACTAACATTCATAAAAGACTTGACATTGACTTGGTATTCATGAAACTTGACTTAGACTTGAGACAGATGACTCTAAAGTACTTGAATTTTGTTTATTAAATACTTGGATTTTTCTAGATATTGAGAAGTTACATTTTGTTTTTGAAACCTTTAATGACCGATTACAGAGACCAACACACACAGCAACTATCATGGGAGGGGGTTAGTCCTTAAATAATAAAATTTGGATTGGAGGATTATGTTGTCAATGACAGTAGTGAGAAGAGAACAGTAGTATGCAAGGTCATTATCACAAAACACACAGAGAAAGGTAGGTAAATGTGTCTATTTAGGTAACTTGTTGACTGGCTAATAACTAACATTAGGTTTAAGCTACTGTATGTTAGACTTGACTTCAAATAGATCATGCATTTTATTGAGAAGACATATCGTAATGCAAAAGACAATCGCAGGACTGATTTGGGGGTCATATAACCAGCTATATTAAATTGCTAAATGGCTATGTTATGATTTCAGATCAAAACTCCAAGTTGATGCAATCCAGTTTCTGCTGAACCGATCCGAGTGTATGGCGACAACAGTTTCTGCGGTTTTGGTTTGACACAAATCCGTGATTTGGTTTTAGTATGTTTGTCGTCTTTGTTTATAGGAAAAGTAACTATAAGTACTAGTCACCATGATGAATTGGGCCCCCATGTGCAACTCTCAAGTTCTCACTTGACATTGTTGTTCATTTTGGAGGATTGTTATTGATTGCCAAAAAATGCCAAATATCAGTAAGATTTCTAAGGTGTAAGCAGGCTGCAACAGTTTTTATTAATGTTGCTTCAACTATTCGTGGCCCTCTGTATTTTAACTAATTTAAAAACTGGGAGAGATCATCAGAATTTCACATGACTTGACTTGTGACTTGCTTGACCCAAGTAATGACTCGACTTGCTTGATTTTCACCACAGCAACTTGGGATTTGCTTAGGACTTAAGGTTAGGACTTGAGACTTACTCGTGACTTGCAAGTGTGTGACTTACTCCCATCAAGTTACACAAGCAGTCATAATTACTATAGACAAAGTGTGTGTGTGTATGTGGTCAGGTTTTTGAGCAGCTATTTGAAAGAGCCAAGCTAGCTAGTCAATGTAATAACATGGGTAATGCATAACATGATTACTTCAGAAACCATTTGCTATAATACACAATTTGTCATTGCTTGTTTATTTGCTTACTTAAACACATTGAGACATTTAATTTATTTCTCTTTTTATTTGTCCAATTTCATTTCATATTAAATTATTCCAATTCCAATTATTAAAATTACAATAATGGAATAATTCCAATTATTCCATGAAATGTTTTCATGCAATTTTGTCATTTTTAGTGTTTGACAGCACACAAGTTATACTCTAACAGTGCATTTATGGCTTTTTACTTGGCTGTTTGTGTCAAGGTGCTGTACCTCCATTGTTCAATGTCAGTTGGTCTCACCACATCCTACACCTCAAAGTCCTGCAACTACAACAAGACTGCTGGCAGGTGAGCTGCCAATGTTATTAAGATAACCTTCTTTACAACTATAATACAGTTGGTACTTTAAAGTAGAATGACTAGTAGAATGAGAATGACGGTAAGATGATAAACATCAGATGATTATTCCATCAGATGGAATAACAATATGAAAACAGAATTTGATGAAACACTTTCTCTAATCTTTCCATTTTTAATGTACAAATCTGGTACATTTCTACAGTCATGAGTGTTAAATTTGGGGAAGTGGTGTTATGATTTGATGGCCACACCACAAAATTAAGTAGTAATGGCCAAAAAAGAATTAAACAAATCAAAAAATCCATTAATTAAACTAATTACAATCGACATCAGAGGTTTCCAAAGATTGGCAAGGTTGTAAAAATGCTGCCATAATCTATTATTACCAATTATTTTATTTGTTATTTTAGAGCCTTCAATTAAAAAAAAAAAATCAAAACACTGTGGCCTAATTATGCCTAAACAGACAAATATGCAATGCAATTTTACAGAATTAGACAATTACAATTAAAATATAAACAAAAGATACAAGAAATTAAATTTAACTTATTTGACTTGCTGTAGCCTAGTCTGAACTCAAACCCTCCTCTTGGTCCACATGGACTTAAACTGGGTGCTTGGCAAGACTCTCTGAATGTGGGATTTCCCGACTGGCAAGCACTTGCTTCATGCTTCGCTTCTGTGACCTGTAATGGCAACAGGCATGCTCTAAGGCCTGCAGTCCATAGGTCTTCAATGCCCTGGCACCACCCAATAGTGAGATGTGCTGATGCGGTGTTGAGTTCAGCTATAATGCCCACATTCTCTGAGTCAAGTCGGTTTTATATACATAGTGCCAAATCACAACAAAGGTTATCTCTAGAGCCTGACCGATATATCGGTTGGCTGATAAAATCGGCCGATATGAGCCTTTCACAGATGTATCAGTATCGGCGTTTATGTTGGCCGATATGCGTCGATATGGAAACTTTTATTTTACAGAATAAACGATGCAGAAAAACGTTTGACTGTTAGAAATGGTGTCATTACGTAGTTTGTCCAGCAGAGCACACTCCGACGGCATTGTTTATAATGCTTTCGGCACTCCCTGGGAAGCACATGAGGCATTGGTTGCGTCACAGCAAACGGTTTTGCGGATTCTCAGCAGTGTCTCCGCGGTAAGTAACTAGCGTGTGAAATGTATATTGTAAAGTTAATAATAATGACAGCATCATTTCCCTCCTTTCAATATAACGTTAACCCCCTCCCTGACAACTGCCATGTGCTTATTTCATTTGCCAGCTAAAGTTTCAGTCAGTAAAATAGCAGATTGAAAGGTGAGCGTCTGAGCATTTTTCTGCAGTTCAGCAGAAAACAGTGCGTGGTGGATTTGGTTTGAGTGTTGTTTTCACACTATATTGTTACCTAGTTGGTGAGACACAATGCTGGAAAGTAAATAAACAACGTCCCCATCTTTTAGCTTAGGAATAATTGGCAATTTTCTTTTAATATATATATTGGCCAATATATCGGTATCGGAACTTTTTTACTCCCTAATATAGATATCTGCATCGGCCCCCAAAAATCCATATCGGTCGGGCTCTAGTTAGCTCATGACTCCATTGCAGTAAAACCACCAATATTACTACTTTCTTTTTAAACAAAACACAATGCAATATTTCATACAAAGACGGGCCTGAAAGATAATTTATCATCAATTACAGAGAATATATATTCCAGATATACAATCCTAATTCCAAAAAAGTTGGAACATGATGTAAGATGTCAGCAGAATGCAATGATTTACCTAAACCTTTTTTAACCCAAATGTAATTGAATACATTACAAAGACAAGATATTTAATGTTCAGCCTGATAAACTTTATTGGTTTTTAGAAATATATGCTCATTCTGAATTTGATGCCTGCAACTTGTGTCAAAAAAACTGGGACATGAGCATGTTTACCTCTGTTACATCACCTTTTCTTTTAACAACACTCAGTAAGCTTTTGAGAAGAGACAACACTAATTGATTGACAATTCAGTTTTGAAAGTGGAATTCTGTCCCATTCTTGCTTGATATATGGCTTCAGGTGTCAGTACACACACACACATATATATTCACAACAGTCCGAGGTTTCTATTGTCGTACTTTGCTCTTCATAATGCGCCACACATTTTCATTAGGGGACAGGTATGGACTGCAGGCAGGCCAGTCTAGTATCCGCACTCTTTTACTCCAAAGTCATGCTGTTTTAAGGCATGCAGATTGTGGCTTGGCATTGTCCTGCGTTGTCTGAATGGCAGCATATGTTGTTCCAAAACCTGTATGTACTGTACCTTTCAGCATTAATGGTGCTGTGTGCAAGTTACCCATGCTATGGGCTCTAACAAACCCCCATACCATCACAGATGCTGGCTTTTGAACTTTGCGCTGGTAACTGTTGTGGCAAAACTCATATAAGTGAATAAACACTCTTAAACTATCTTAACACTATTAAACGATATTATTGTAATACAATTCGGCCGAATAGGGACAGAACTCCTTCCACAAACAAGTTGCTTCAAAGTCTGACAATGGATACAGGATCATACACTCTTTATACTGTCATACAACTTTATAAAATATACGAGCACCCCACCCTCTATAGAGAAGTTTCTATGTAGGTTACACTTATCACAGAGGCTCCACAAAGGGGGGTGCTGTACCACCACACGACCACTCCAAGGCCTCCTCAAGGCTGCAGAAGTCAGTCAAGGATAAATGGACACACTCTTATCAGTAAAACATAAAGTATGAGGCCCCTAGTGCCTGGCACAGGACCATCTTTCCTGTGGTGGTGCAGTTTAACAAGGTTAACAAGAAACAAAATAACAAGGTTATACTTGGTTTTAATATGCATGATTATACAACAACATCATATAAAAGAAGATACTTAAATAAATGATTATAAATTTGCCATTACATTAATGATCTGGATGGTCCCTTTCCTCTTTAGCCCGAAGGACACAAAGTCCAAAAACTATTTGAAATGTGGAGTCATCAGACCATCACAGATGAGATTGGGCCAAGAGAATTGCCTGTGATTGGTGGTCCAGCTATAAAGTTACAGAGGTCTGAGCAATGGTAATTCAGTGAGAGACGAATTTGAAAGGACAGTCAAATTGACCGATCATATCTCCCCTCTAGACCGGTGGGCTTTTTTAACACTGACTTTATGACAAGTTCCTCCTGTGTTGGGGACACGAATCACAAGCTTATTTTCTCAATAAAGATTGAAATTATCAGTGACAGATACACTAGCTAGCTAGCCTGTTATTCGAGATGGAAGCCCCAAGTAATGTTGTCACCAATGAGGACATAGTTGCAAATTTATTATCCACACTGTTTTCAAAATTAAGTTTCAATGAAAAGTTGGAGTTAATCAGCAAAGGCAGGCCGACACCAAAGCTTACCTTGGTGCAGAAAAGCAAGGCTTTTGAGTGATATTTTAACTCCAGCAACAAACAAAAAAAGCATGCGATACCCCTGGATGACAGAATCGACCAAGGAGCAAAAGGGGTGCACAATATCATAAGCTTCTGATCCAGTCTGCCTCAACCTGTCCCCCTCAGGAGCCAGGACCTGAGAGGCTGGCTCAGAGTAACTGGCTCAACTTAGTTATGACTATAGGTGCAATTCCAGTTTCAGATATCTTCAATTTATTTCTGCCTAGTCATATTGCCAGTTCAAGATATCTTTAATTAATTTGGCATTATGCCCAGGTGGATGCAAGACCAACTGTGCTGAGTGAAATTTCCTGTGTTTCGAAGCCACCTCGACATGAAAGTAGGGGTCCTTTACGGCCTTTTATATGTTGGGGCTCCAGTGTATTCATGTTGACTCCTCCAGATTGTTCAGATACGTTCAGGCAAATTTCAGTGGGCAAATGCGTAGTCGTGATTGGAGGAGAGCATTACCCATACTGTCCAGTAGATGGCTCCGCCTGTGCTTATAGAACAAGGGTTACAATATAGTAACCGTAACAGTTTCATTCCATATATTCAAGTTTTATTCCATATATTCAAATTTCATTCCATATATTCAAATTTCATTCCAATATATTCAGACGTATGTGTACCATATTTGCCTCCAGAATGTAGTGGTAACAGAAAATAAGTAACAGAAAATGTAGGGGTTTTTTTGTTGATCACCCTCATTGTTCTAATCTGTCAAAATGACAGATGACCTTCAAATTTTTCTGTCATTGTTAAAAAATTCAGTGATGTAATATATTTATGTTGGAAGTAGTGCTATTGTGCTGGTTTCTACTTACATGCCATTTGGAGATTTTTTGTTGTTTTGGTTTGGTTGGTTAACAGTAAAACTTTTGTTTTACTGTATGTTTTTAGGTGGGATGAGCTGGAAGCTCCACCGTCAGTATGCTCTTGCTGTGATTCCATGTGCACGGACATACAGGACTGTAAGTTCTGAAAACGTATTCATACAGAACAGATTTGGAATACTCCAATCCACACCAAACCAGTTGGCAGCTGATAAAACTGAAAATAGAATAGCACTGTTTATTAAGCAAGCCTGTTATATATAATCTGGGCGCTCTCCAGTCCATCTGTTGATTTGAATGAAAACAGAAAAATACCATTATTGTTAAAAAGATGCACCATCTCTGACTTTTTTTTCATGGTTGGCCTTTCTCTCCTCAGTTATCAAGAACACAGTCAGCAGTCCAGGCTGGTTCATTGGACAAAAGGGTGAAGAGAAACAAAGGATGAGGGCAGTATCTATTGAATCAGAGGAAGGAAGAGACTTGGTGGATCAAGAAGAGAAGGGGGAACAAAAAATAAATGAGCACCTTAAACTCCACACTTTTTCCCAGGAGATTCGCCATGAGGAGAAAGAAGAGGCAATTACTGAGAAGACGTCTGTGCTCCCTGCTGAGAAAAAAGAATGGAGACACAGTATTTTAGTCAGCCAACAGGGAAAGGAAGAGGAGGAGGATGAGACAGAAGAGGTGGTTGTAGAAAAGGCAGAGAGCCGGCAGATGGAAACAGATGGCATTATGTATGACCAAACTAGTCCAAAAGAAAATGAGATGGCTCTGGCCAAGGAGGAGGTTCCTAGTACCAAAATGCCTCTGAGTGGTTTTTTCAGTGAGAATTAGCACTAATGCTTAAAGAGAAGGTTCAGGTACAATCACTGACAAAAAAAAAATTCAAATTTGGGTATTGAGTCTGATAATGCAAGTAATCATGGTTCTGCTTAAAAGTGTTTCCACTGGTGTAATTCCTATCAATGAACTTGGTGACACTACAACTCATTTTTATCAAAAACAGTGCAATCATGTATGAAAGGGGTAGTAATACAGTAGTACTGGACATTGTACCATGAATACTGCTGTTAGTGCAGAGAGCTTTATTTCGCATAACTTTACAGCCAGTACCAGTAGATTTGGTTCTGTTTGAGTTTATGAGAGTCTGCTTGGCAATAGTGAAAGAGTTGAGATGGGAGGTGATGAATGACTTCTATTAAGATCAATAGACTTGATAAATCAGGTGTTGACATTTCCACAAAGTAGTAAAGTTACAAAGGTTTTGGTGTTAATTGAAATTCATACCCCTGTTCAATACCACTGACCTGCGATCTAATCCAATTCATCAACCAAAAAATCTCGCTTATCAAATTATTTTATGTTTTATGACTGGTCCACTGCTATTTATTTGGCAATGGACAAAATATTAGAAACTCCTTTCACTATAACACGATCCAGCATAATGCCACCAAAAAACGCAGACTTATTCAGACTTAACAAAAACTTAATAATATACTGGGCTGTGGTATTGGAGTACATTCGGTTGTACAGGTATTCAATTTTTGAGGTATGTCAGTATAGATGTGAGGCAGAAAGGGAGCTTTACAGGAGAGAAAAGTGAGGTCAAGGAGTAGCTTAAAGTCATATTGAGCTGAATTCATGCAAGCATCAGTGGGAGGAAATGAGGCAGTAACTGATTATCAGTCAATCTCATCTGGTTTTTATCACATATACAATACAACCATTTCTCTCCAATGCTGGAACTTTACAATGTTTGTGGAGTGCTCACATGGAACATGGAATACTTGTTATAAAAACCTGGACCAATGGCAGATTTTCAGGCAACCCGTGTCAAGACTGAAGCAGAACAAAAAGGTGCAGAACATAATGTTCACCTGACTGTATCCACGTAGACAAGTTGATATATAATAAAGTCCTTCGACCAAGCCCTTATCTTGCATTGTTTTTATTGATAATCTACACTGATCAGCAAAAGCATTAAAACCGTGATGGGCAAAGTGAATAACATTGATCATGTGTTTACAATGCAATGTTCTGCTCGGAAACACCTTATGTAATAGTCATCAATATTTGGATACTTGAAATCTGTATGAACTGTATAACTGAATTGATGGTTATTCAACAAAATCAGATAAAACTGCTCCATACATGAATTGAAAAAACGACTTGAAATAATTTCATCATTAGTATGATATTGTTTGTACAGCTTTTTGCACATCTTTGTGTCAGTACTACAACAATTCTGGATTTTGTGATCATGATCAATTAACTAATCTCTCCCTCTTATGTTATTGTCTTGTCAAGCCAGGATGTTGAGGTAGCAGTGAAGGAGAGGGACAGGGAGGAACAAAAAGCTGAGTATGGACAAAAAGAATGAGTACATTGGTCCACTTGCCACTGGTACACTTATCCATGACTCTACTTACTCAGTTATGTGGGGTTTTGGGGTGATGTTCAACCCAGTGTTGTGAGTCGGCCCAGGCCAAAAATGCCAAGACAAAGGAAAGGGTAAAACTGATTATCCTCCAGCCTGTTATATTTATAAACACCCATCCACATGTGCTCATAAAGAGCATAACATGTACAGTTTGCAATTGAAACTGACTTTTACCAATGACATGGGGAGTAATTAACTTGCATATATCAAAGGATACAGAATATACCAAAATCTTTGGCTACATGGCTCAGGACTTTTCACTGTTGCTGGTTGACATGATTTAATGTTTTAATTTAATATTTTGGAGGAGCGGGTGATGTGTCCACCTTGCTGTTGAATGCTTCCACGCACCAGTCAAGTTGCAGTTTACATCCATGACTGTCCAGACTCATATAATATATATAACAACAATTACCTGAAGCTCAGCAAACCCAAAAAGCTTGTGACAATGCTTCAAATATGGATGTTACTGCAAAGAAGCTCTGAATTCTAAAACATGGATGCTTCACACACATCTTCAACCCAGCAGCACAGATCTATACAATCAGCACAGTTTCAAGGTGGGAACCAAAGATAAGTGTCACCAATTCATCTAACCCCTTCTGTTCCTGACTTATGGTGTTTAATAATTGCCAGAAAATGTCACAGTTGACTTTTTCGATATAAAATGTAATCACTTCGTCAATTTATCCTGTTAGACATTTGCGTGAAATGCCAGAATAATTGTATGAATTCTTGAGTTATGAATAAAAAAATGTTTATTAGGTCACAGTGACATTGACTTTTGACTTCTGAACACCAAATTCGAATCAGTTCATTCTTGGGTCCAACTGGACATTTGTGCAGAACTTGAAGAAATTCTTTCAAGGTGTTCCTGAGATATCGTGTTCACAAGAATGGGATGGGCGGACATACGGCCGAAAACATTCATCCGCATACAAAAAGCAGCAGCAACATGTTAAGAAATTTTCTCTTTGCTCATTGCGAGGTAGAGCACAGGGCAAGTTTCAGCCAGTTGCAGAGGCAAAGTGCAGCGCAGGTATATGTCATCTTTTCATCCTTTGGTCACCAACTGTTTATATAGTGTATATATGTGTTTTTTATTACATACTAACCCTAACCCTCACCTCACAAAAAGTAGGCATTTTCTTAATGCCACACATTAAGATGGACAACGCATCTCCACTTCCTCCCACTGTACAAAAATGAAGCAAAAATATCCCGGATATGAGTGCTTATATATATATATTTTATGTTTTAGGGTTTTTCTTTAAAGCTCTCACAATATTTCTGTCGTCAACTGCTGATGTTTTCCTTGGTCTACCTGTTCGACGTCTGTTACTTAGTACACCAGTGGTTTCTTTCTTCTTCAGGACATTCCAAATGGTTGTACTGGCTATGCCCAATGTTT
>JBBPCS010001586.1:0-14827 GCA_037974645.1 Hollardia meadi
ACACACACACACACACACACACACACACACACACACACACACACACACACACACACACACACACACACACACCTTGTGGCGGGAACTGCTTGGTGGCCTCTCTGGCCTCCATGTTCGCTCTCTCTCAGACATCCTTACTAAGTGGGTCGGCCTGTCTCTGCCAACAGCAACAGTGTGAACATGCACTTTTCTCCTTTAGTTTATTTTTCTTTCACTTCTTTCAGCTCTGATCACACTCTTCCCCTCCGAACATCAGTTTGTATTAATGTTGTCTATTTTTTACTCCTGAATAATCAGACTTGTATATTGTGCATTCAATACATGTGAGTATGTAGAGGACATTTAAGTAACCCATGAAGGAATTGTTAATTCCATTGAGTACAAGGTCACACAGCCAACACTACTATCATGCAGATTCAGCAGTCTTTTTTAATGACAGACTTTCATTAACATATTACAACACACATGGCGAGTCAGCTCTTTGTTCCCAATGTGTTGCTGTCACCAAAATAGCTTGACAAGGTTATTTAGTAAACCACACTATAATGATCATGTTCATGCAAATGGAGGTTAAAATAAAAAAAAGTTCATGACATTTGAATTCACGTTCATTCCCTCTATCGAGTGATACAGTCAAGGTTAAGTTTGCATGATGAGGGTTTAGAAAAGGATAATGTTTCCAACACAGCTTCCCAGAATCATACTGTCAATTAGATGATACTGCACATTGTTAGAGTTTAAATCAAAGTTGCACAGATTTCATTAGAAATAATGTCTTGTCTTCCTCCTCCCTATCCTCTTATTCTCACTCTTCCTCTTCCTCTCTATTCTCCATGCTGCTTTACTTTACCCCAACACAGTGGGGGTCACCTGAGGCCTCTTTTATGCTGACAGATGATTAAAGTGTGAACAGGGGAGAAGTAAGCGAGACCAATTGGTAAAAGAGTGTGGAATTCTGATGTGCTGAATGATGTGATTTGTGCTTAGAGTTTTGCAAAACAAAATGTGATTTAGAATTTCTATTTGAGTGAAAGCCGTTAAATTGTACTTAGAGTTTAGAAGTCTAGAGTTTCACATACAGAAGTGTAGCAAAACCAAAGTGATTAATTAACATGATTTTTGCTATAATTTACAAAATGTTATTAGCTGGTTGTTCTAATTTGTCTCTACTTTACACCCAGGCCTGCTAGCTGCGCTTACTACATTATATATTTATATATATTTAATGTTTTTTCATGTTTCTTGCTGCTCAATAATTGTATTTGTCTTTGGTAACGTTTTGAACCTCAGTTCTGTGATTATGAAGTTGTTGCCCTGCAACCATGTGAGGATTATATCCAGTGAGACCTTGCAATTAGCAAGCAGCATGTATTCCCTCCTGCTGCCAGATGCTTGCTGGGAGGAAAGTTTCCTGTCTTCTAAAAGAAAATAACTTCACAGGATTCGAGATGATGACATTTTCCATCTAGTCCGGTGGCTCATTGTTATCAGCATTACAGGCCAAAGGTCACACACATCTGGCTTCCCTGCAGAAATATCTCACTACACACACCCAAGGATCACTGCGTTCCACCAAAACTGTACACACTTGCTCACAACACTACAATCTAGACATTATTAGAGCTGTATTCCTGTCAATATCAAAAGTATTTCCAATAACGGCAGTTGTGCAGAATACAAGTAAAATATTACAGTAAATGGTGCTAGTTTACGAAATCAATTTCAAGCATCATTTATCTACATCCTCCAGTTTCCAAAATGATTGATCACTTCTAAAACACCAAATGGTTTGGCTTCAGGCTATACATGACCTCATAAACTCTTATTAGCCTGAGAGCAAATTAAGGTCTCTCGATCATAACACATCCAGATCATTCCAATAAGACTAAAAGGAGACAAGGTCTTTAATGTAAAGACTTAATTCCTGTTATGTACATTTAGTATATTTTGGTTAATATTTGGTGTGTTTGTTTTCACAGCTGTCTTTTTTACAGTAATGGATCAATTTTAAATTAAAATAAATTCCCACATAAAAAACCCAAAACATTAATGCACCGTGCATCAAAGGAATTAGACTGGATTTTGTTTAGTACTGGAACACTGGTTCACAATTAGCATACTAATTACATAATAATACATAATACCTGAATGATCTGTCTTTATAAATAAGAAGAGAATAGTGAGAAAAGGTGCAACCGCTTTACCAGTGAGTCCCTTACAACTGCTGCAGATTAACATGCATGTCAGGAATGACTCTTGCAGTCAATACATGTGCTCATAATGAATGTGTAGGCACACAAACACATTCACGTAACGGCCGTCCGGGTTGTGTATGTGTGTGTGGTCTGTGCATGTTGTCCACAATGATCTATCATTCTTTCTCTCCTGTTGATTACCACTCACTCATTTATCAGACTCATCTTCTTTCCATTGGTCTTCATCCCCCATCACTGGCCTCTCTGAAAGGTGTTGTCTTGATAAATTATTCAGTTTTGGCATTTAGAAATCTCTGCCCTTGTGAACAGAAAACACACATTTAAATGTATGTCATATAAACCTTGCCCTCATCATATGTTACATCCTCTCCCCACCACTACATGTCATATTATGATTTTGTTTATAAATACATTAATTTTTCAATCACACCGATTTTGTGACAGTTTGGTGCCTCTGATTTTTGTAAATCAGAGGCATATTAAAGAAGAAAATTTGAAATTAGAATTATAAAAGCAATTTACAAGCTGAGAATAAAAATGTAAACCTGAGATCAAATCAGTATACGCTGAGCTACAACAAAGGGAGGATTTCATTCCAGGCAAAAAAGTAAGATTCATTCAACGTTTGAATCAATGGTTTGAATACAAAACATTACTATAAGCTCAGGGGATACCAAATTTGTGCTAAGGACCCAAATAAGCACTAATATTAACAAACAAACTTTCCAGAAACAATAATGAAACAGAGAGGCACCTCTAACAGGCTATTGGAGCCATCTTCCACAGTGATTCCATCTGTAGGCCTATGCAATGGAAATAAAAGGACAGGCCTGTCTCTTATTACAGTAAAACAAGAATATTGGGGGAAACTATATTTCCAGTTGTATTGTTTTAAAGCAGGGGTTCTCAACCTTTTGTAACTTAAGGCCCACTTCTGATTGTTAAAAATTTCCAAGGACCACCTTACATGACCAAAAACCGGACAAAAAGATTACAGGATGTCACCACATTCAACACCCTGTGCCTTCAGCTCAGCATCATTGCCTGCCATATAAGTCCATATTTAATGTAGTCATAATGTAGACCCATTTAATGTAATGGGTCCTATTTCCTCACTTCATACTTTGGAGCTTTTACTGCCACAGGGTTGTCTCCCACATCACATTTTCATTTCAAAAACCATTTTGTGCCACTGCATCTGAGAGAACGTAAGCTAGCTGTGGCAGACCTTAGATAGCTGTGGTAGGCATTAGCTAGCTGTGGCAGACGTTAGCTATGGCAGATGTTAGCTAGCTGTGGCAGACGTTAGTTAGCTGTGGCAGATGTTAGCTAGCTGTGGCAGACGTTAGCTGTGGCAGACGTTAGTTGGCTGTGGGAGATGTTAGCTAGTAGTGGCAGAACCTGTTTATCTGTTCATTTTCAAATCTGGTCGTTAAAATTCTACATTTTAATTTGACATTTTTGATTTATGAGAATCTTATACTATATATGTACTATCTTATAATAGGCAATAATAATAGAACCATTTTGCCCCCAGCCCACTGGTTGAGAATAGCTGTTTAAAAGGGTAAATTTTGACAGTTAATTTTGCACTTCACATAGTTCTCTTCCAATTTCAGCTTTACTGGATACTCTTATTCCACAGATATCTCTTCAACTGTCTTCATTGCTAAAACTTCACCATACTGTCAAACCATTCACTGTCACTGCCTTTTATTTTTACATCAACAGATTGCTGACCTGTTTTCTAAATAAATAATTCTAAAGCAAAAGACATTTTTAATACTCTTATCACTGCTCTTTTTAAAACTCTCTCTGTCCTTTGGAACATCGTGTGCATGTGAGTCTGAGCTTGCTAATTAGACAAAAAGCTCTCTGTTCCCTGTTGTGAGAGAGGACAATGTGATGAAAGAACTAACCCAATTTCTCACAGCTTCCCATAAAAGGCTGCTGATGTGATTATCTCAAACACACACACATACGTTTGCACATGCATACAGGAACATACATATTATTAGTCATCAGTTAAATGATTTATCCCTCTAAAGGTAGGGAAAATATACACAAAATCTTTCCCGATTGGCCCCATGCTGTACTAATGACAAGATAGCCCCAAAACTTGAATTGTTCCAGAGTTAGAGAAATCTATCATATCTAAATAAAAAAAACATTCAAAACAGTCAGAACGTGCTGAAAGATACCCGAGTTCAGCATACTATTTTGGTGAGTGGCATCATACAGAGATTATGAAGACAGCAAATCTGTGCTTATCACTCACCACTGGTGGACTTATACACCGCTGTCATGGGACCCACTTCTATTTCTATTCTGAGAAAGAGGAGGAGAGGAGGAGAGGAGAAGGGAAGGGAAGAGAAGGGAAGAAAAGAAAAAAAGGGAGTGGAGAAAAGAGGAGAGGAGAAGAGAAGAGAAGAGAAGAGAAGAGAAGAGAAGAGAAGAGAAGAGAAGAGAAGAGAAGAGAAGAGAAGAGAAGAAGTATAAAGTTATATAAAGTTATAGTAAGTACATAGGGTATTTCTGTTCTTCCCCTTCAGAACAGGGCAAAGGGCTAATAGCACTGAGACTGCGGAAGGCCAGAGCAACTTGAGGAATCAGAGCAAACAAAAACGGCCACACAAAGACCCACAGAGACACACATATGCATGCTATACAGAAACACATACTCATCACTCTCTCCCCACTTTGACAGATGACTTCCTCGGGCATCGAGGGGATGTAAGACGGTGTGAATTGAATTTCAGAAAAAAAAGAAGAAAAAAAAAGAAGAAACATACGCACACACACACACACAGCCCATAAACAGAATGACATTGGCACAGTTAAGTCTCAATTACATTGCAGCTATAGTGTCCTCGATCTCTATAAGACCTAGCTTCATGCCTCTCCATTTTTCCTCCATTTCTCACCCTTCATCTCCTCTATCCTTTACTTTACTCACCATCATCCACTTTTCTCCCATTCCAGGCTTATCCTGGATGTATCTTGAATATGTGCGTGTATATCTTTGTGTACTCTTTTGCATGAGTGTGATTTTGTGCATTCATATGTGTTCATACGGGTGTTTATCCCAAGGGAAGACCCGTGTGTGAAATTTAAAAAAAAAAGAAGCAATCTTCAGCACAGACAAACTGAAGCTGCAGGAACTAAGATTGTTCTCGGGGAAGGAATTTCAGATGCATGTAGCGGAACAAAGGCCTCAGAGTTGTAATTCTCCCTGTCATATCTCTGCCTGGCTCCATTTACATAATCACACAGTAAAGGGCTCCATTTCTGAACACATAGGGTACATGGGGGGAAAGTACACCTGGGAAAAAGAAGCTCAGGTGAGACACACTGGATGTACAGGGGATTGGGGACTTCATGCAAATGTACTGTTAAGCTAAATCTACATCCTTTGTAACAAGTTCAATCTATCTGGCAGATGGGATGTATTTTGCAAAACGAGAAGTCTAACTTTATTTTCAGTCCATTTTTATCCAGTGTTTTTTTTTTGTTTTGTTTTTTTGTTTGTTTGTTTTTTTGCTTTTTCAAATATGTTTTTTTTTCAATAACTAAAAGAAAATGCTTAAAATCTCTTTAGGTTTTTTAAAATCTGCATTTACCAATTTTTTTGGGGCCACTGGGGGCAGCAGAAACAACCTGTAGCCTAAACATGACATAGACATATGATCACCTTTTAAATTGATTTGTAAAACAATTGTATATTTACGTCCAACAGACTTGGAGGAAAATAAGCATTCATTTGGAGTCGTGTTTCTGGCAAACATCCTACATTCACTCTGCTTTTAGCTCTTCCTTTGGTCTCCAGTAACTCCTTAGGGAAACATCTGGCTCTAGCTGTTAAATGTTAATATGTTTACCAGATAGTCACTAAAATGTCTGTCTGCCATTTGGTTTTTAGAGCTTTTTCAGTTGCCTGTTTCAGCCGAAGACTGTGGTGAGACTGAACCAAAATCAGAAAAGTTGCAGGCCATAAAACAATGAGCTGATACAGTATAAAGCGCTAAGAGCTTAGGGGAACTGCAGAGTCAAGTGACAAATCTTGTGATTCATTTTGGATGTTAAGATATATTCATTACATCTACTTTTTCTTTTATTTCTTCAGCATTATTTTTTGCAACATTATACACATTATAATATATGTATTATATTATATATAGGCACTACAAATATACACTTCTGTGTCCATTAGTATGGCCGTCAGACTAACTGAAGACACATCAAAAGGCCACCTGAAACTCATTTGTTCAGCCCTGTGTGCTACTAGCAGGCAGTGACCTTCAGGAGGACAAATCAAAACCAAAGAGGGAAAGAAAGGACACATGGAAACAAGGATGGAGGGATAGAAGGAGAAAGAGATGAAGAGTGTGCGATTGGAGGGGGGGGGGGGCATTCCATTAAACTGCTGACTCTCCTCTTGCCTGTAATGGCCCTTACCATAGCAACAATGCCCAATAGAGGTATGTTAATAATGTAACAGACAGGAGAATAAAGCTGCCGATCAAAGAGCTTCAGTCCCCACTGCTCCGAGTGAATTATTCACCACAGGCACTGATTAGAACAGGGAGAGGGAGAGAGCGAGGAAAAGAGGCTGACAAAGGTGTGGAGAGCATGACAAAGGAGTGATGTGACTCAAAGGGGAGGACGAGAGGCAGACATAACAGAAGAGAGGAAGAAAACAGGTATTCACTTGTTATGTAACTCAGGAGTTGAAAGGAGAGAGAGAGCAACGGGTTGTGGCTCCTTTCAGCCAGCCCAAGACAAAATAATAAGTCTTGTTGAAAGACAGTGTGGCAACCTCATGGTACAGTATCACTCTGCTGGAACATATAGTGCACTGCCCTGTGTAAAAACATGTTGTTCTGGCTAAAAATGCCAGGTTTATATGCTGATTCACCTCTCACCAGCTTTTCTTGACCGCTCCCATCGGCCCTTGATGCCTCAGTTTTCTTTCTTCTGCCCATCTTCTTTGCATCCTCTGAAAGCTGTCAGTAAACGCTGCTCATTTAAAGGTGAGAAAGCACACTAGCCCACGCAAAGGAAGCATACAGTATGTAAACATGTCATCTTCTAGTGCTGACTAGGAATGCAGGTCTCAGACGAGCAGCTGCAAACACTGTAAAGACAATGACAACATAACATAGTCATTCATGTGAAAGTCATGGGGCAGTGGACTGTGTGTGTGCGTGTGTTCGTGTGTCTTTTACAGTGAGAGAGGATGTGCATGAGAGGGTATGTTTTTTAAAGAATTAAAAAGCGGAAATAGATAATAGATGGTTTGATTCAGTCACAAAGTCCATAATATTTCCTCTCTCTCCCTCCTTCACACAAAACACCACTTCCTGCCTTTCCAATTAGCAAATTGCTTGAAACACAACACTTCCTGGCAAACCTTTAGTCATTAGGATGCAATTATCAACTTAAATACATTGAGCTCATGTATAAATTTAGCCTTTATAGGATCACTCCTTATTCGCAAAGGCAATACAGGGATGGAAAGAAGCTGGTAATTAGAAGCCCGTGGCACAAAAGGAAATGTGCCACATAATCATTTGCACCTGCACACGCTCGACAGGCACACATGCACATATAAGATTTTTCCATATAGGCAGAGGTAAATTTATGCTCAAAGTTCACCAAGTTCTTTTTATTATCAGATCTTCAGGTCTGGATGTGGATGGTGATGAATTGTATTATTATCAGTGGAAATATTCTCAAAATTATCCCTATAATGAGTTGATTGATGTTATATTTTGATGGGTTTTGTTTTACTCAAAAGTATTTTGATTTGAGAGTCAGTCCTAATGATTCTGAGGTGATGAATGAACTAACAAAACGATTCTTGTCCAGGTTCATTGCATTTACATTTCTGGCTAACTCGACAGTGTTCATCTAACGTACAGTAGCATGTGTGTGAAAGCACACCAGTCCACGTGCAGCTGTGGTCTTTCCTCCTTCATGACTGTTTTCCCAGGATTGTGAGCAGCCGTCTGTGATGGCACCCTGTTAGATGAAATGTCCTCTCTCAACATATCAGGCATGTGGTTGTGTGTGTGCAAGTGAGGGATAAAGAGAGCGTTTGTGTGTGTTTGCACGTGCATGTGTGTGTGTTGAGGGTGGTAAGACATTGCTGTGCTTTGTTTTTGTCATGATTACACATGGTGGAATAAAGCCTGAGGCAAGCAGATGGAGTCTCTCTGTATGAGAGCTACAATCAAGTTAGTCTTTGCTGTCTGCCATTTATGTACTGAGTAAATATGAACACACAGCAGTAAAACTGACCATCAAGTAACACTTCTTTGAATTAATAAGTCCAATTCTTGACAGGAAAAGCTTATCAAAAGTTTATGGTGACTATAATCATTGGATGAACAGAAAGAGGAAACATAATAAACTGCTTGATGGGGATGTGGTGAGGTAAGTCACTAACAACTTGTTGGGGATTAATTAAATTGAAAAAAAAAATAATACATGCAAATGTTAATTTAAAGTTGCACAGTTTGACATATCTTGTCACAAACCTCAGTGTCTGTGGGAGGTCAATATTTGTAATTGTATCTCTATTTGGTGAGGTACATTGCAACAGACTGTCAAATTCCCACAATCCTTCTCACTGTGTTCATGTTCGCTTATTATCCTTTCATTTATGTTGGATATGGGAACTTGAAATCAGAAACTTGTCCTCCCAGTAACTGAGCTACCAATATAGGAAAAAAAATGTGTTTAAAAAAAAAAAATCTTTTAATTGCACAAGGAGCATGTTTCACAAATTATTACTGAGCTAGCTGAAATAAAACCTGAAATGGCTTTTACAGGATGAAAATGCAAAGTTATACTTATTATGTATTTGTTCTGCTTCATGAATGTTACCTTGTAACAGATGCTACAAGCTTGACCACTCTCCAGTTAGAATATTGCCATTAGTAAAGGGACTGGGGGCTCCATTAGAGAAGGCCGTGTTATGACAACAAGACAAAACAGCTGAACATATAGATGGCTGGCCCTGAGCCGAATGTGCACATTAATGTGGTCGAGCTCTAATTTCAAAGGGAGGGGGGGGTAGACTGACACACACATACATATCACACATCCATATGGAAAAACCACATGAGGCTGTGTGTAAATTTACTGTATAGATAAGAAGACAGTAACCCTCTCAGATCACTCAAATAGACTCCAGTTACTAAACAACTTGCAACTCCACATCCTAAACAGAACATTTAAAACTTGTAGACCAAACACAGCATGGCACTAAAACAAGCTCAGTCTACAGAACTTTTTGATTGTGATTTAAGAAGCTTGATCTAGGCCTTTATAAACAACAAGGGCTCAGACTGAAACTCAGGTGAGTTTTTGCCCAAGTTTTGTCCCATGCAGCCACCATCCACTGCTGCCCCTTAGTGGTCTGTAAACAGAACTGACCAGGCTGCACTTGACCAAAAGGAAAGACATAAAGTGGAACGTACTCCCCATCATAACAAGGGAGAATAAGGAGCAATGTGGTAAAAAACTAAATTATGACATTACAAAGAGGGAGGAGGTAAGGAGAGTGAAGAGAGATTAAAAAAAAGAAAATAGATATATAGAGGGAGAGAGCCCGCCTTTGTACTCCAGTACAAAAGAGCAGACAAAGAACCATGGACACCTGATCACCAAGGCCTTGGACCAGAGAAAGAGAGCCTTCAGGAATAAAGAGAGAGACGGACAGGGGCATGAGGTGCATTTGAGTATACGTATGTGTGTGTCTGTGCAAATGTTTGCACGTTTTATCTGGGGAAGGGGTTAAAACCAGGGAACAGGTCCCCATTGTGCAGCACGGAGTAATGAGGGCGGTAATGAGGGTTTGGGTTTCCAGAACTGCCCATTGCAAGTGCACCATGGCCGGGCCTCGAGAGAGCCAGTGAGCCTATAGAGGAGGGGTGGTGGGTATCAGTGAAGATAGAGGAGCTGATAGCAGTGAACAGCCGTCACTCTCAAACTACCACACAGGGAGTAGAGGTGGCACTGTGGATTTTGACAATACAAGATAATGGATGCTCACGATTGAATCTTTTGAATGGAAATATTTATTGTTTACAATATAGCTTTTGCCATATTTCTGTAAAATCTGAAAATGCATATTTGCTGCAAATGGTGTTACCACTGTGGGTTTGACAACCCTTTTTTTCATTTTGCTTGTCTCTGTATTATTATTATTGACCACCTGGGGGAGGCAAATAACACTGATGCAACAGTGTTTCCTCCCAAGCTCTGAAAATATGATGATGAGCCTTTTTCAGTAACATCATCATCATTATCAAGTAATTACGGACTATTTATTGACTTGCCATTATAGTTAAGCATACATATGTTTATGCACACAGTCATACGTCTATACTTGTGAGGACCCTCACTGAAATATGTGTTCCCTGCCTCGTAATCCCAAAGATAACTATAACAACTACGCCTTACCCTAACCTGTGCCAAAAATAAGGGTGGAAGAAGTACTCAAATTATTTACTTCAGTAAAAGTTGAAATATGCAGCCACATTGCCCTATGTAGTGCAGCAGAAGTATAAAGTAGCACAAAATGGAAACCTTAAAAATGTCCTTAAGTAAATGCACTTAGTTAGTTTCTACAACTTTCAAAACTTAACCGATACCTAATTCTAATCTTAACCAACCTTGTCTAAACCACAAACAGTAACAAAGAAGTGAGAAACACTTTCCAGAATGTCCCAAATACTAAGGTCTGAAATTTTACTTGATCCTCTTGAAAATAGACAGATAGAAACTGATGTCTTCTCTCATTGTGCAGGGGATGACACTGGGAACACAAATGCAAATATGCCATGTTTGTAAGGAACAAATGAAAAGTTGAGACTGATGAATAGATAACAAACACACACACAAAGGCACGCACGCCCACACACACACACACACACAAACAAACCTACACATACACACGTGTAAACACTCTGTGTACATTTTTGCTGTAATACAGAGCAGCAACTTCCTCTCCCAATTCAATAGTTAAACAACCCCTATAATGCAAACAGTATATTTTGCCTAATCTGACAGGCTGAAAGGCCACTACAGAAAAAAAATTATACGTTAATAGCTAGGTGAGGAGGGATTTACTGTGTAATACGTGTGTGCTTTCTGTATGTATACACAGTGAATTAGAGAGCTGTCATCTTTATGAAACAAGTCTGTGGGCAGTCGGCCCTACTGGCTGGGATATAATAAAAGATTGAACAGCAACATTGGTTAATCTGACCTTTTGTTACATCAGTCCAGCCACATGGCAGCCTTGATGGCTTTAAAGTCTCCCTCCTCTCTGGTCCCTCAAGGAGTATGAGAGCTTTACCATTCCAGCTTTACAAGTGTTTGTCCAGAGACACAAATACCACCTGACTCATCTCTATGTGTGTATCCATCAGAGCTGTAAAGCCTTGGATGTCACCCTGTCATCCCCCGGCTTGGTAGTCTGATTGTGTAAACTCAGGAGACTGACACTGACACTGGGGCAGAAAAAACTAGCAATTGGAATGTAAGCATTTGGGAAATGTGAGAACTTGTCTGCGACTTGCACTCAGTGTGCAGTCCAGAGCACCATTATGGTCTTGTGTGTGTGTGTGTGTGTGTGTGTGTGTGTGTGTGTGTGTGTGTGTGTGTGCGTGCGTGCGTGTGTGTGTGTGTGTGTGTGTCTGAAAGAAGTCTGAAACCTCAAAGTTTATGTGACTTGTTTTTACAAAGATTTCAGTTGCTCCTGGTGACCACATGAACATAAAACAGCAGTGATCACCAGGAGAGTCTGCAAATACAAACATGAGAGTTATATTTACAGTTACCGTCTGACAGTAATCCCGCTTCCTTACTAAACTTTTTTCAACGTAAGAAGTAATATTTTCAAAATGAAAAAGGGGAAAGCACTGTATGAATGTGACCTGGGATGGAAAGAGGAGTTAAAATATGATAACACCTTTAGGTTACCTGGCATCTTGCCATGACACCTCCCATAGCCCTTCTAAGAAGACTGTGTGAGTGTGTGCAATTCATTATATTTTAAAGGCAAAATCTGAGAAGGCTTGTCAACCATATGGGAACAGAAATCCAATTCCATCGTTGTGTAGACTTCATTTAAGACTTTTAGATCCTGAGAGTGGGGGCATTTTTAGCAACAATAGGGCTCAAGTGATGGTAGTTTGGTTCAGACTAATATATCTCAACAACTATTACATGGACTGTCATTAAATTAAAAACAAAAAAACATTCTTGGTCCTCAGAGGATAACTCTAATGATTTTGGTAATACCCTAACATAACCCTAATTTTATCTAGTGCCACCAGCAGATTGACATTTGTGGTTTTGAATGAAATGTTTCAAAAAACATTGGATCACCAAGACATTCGGTACAGACATTCATGGCTTCCATACAACGATTTGTAAAATAACTATGTTGATACTCGGACTTATCCTGTGCTATCATGAGGTAAAAAATTCAGTATGGCCGATACCTTTGTTTATAACAATATACCTACAAAACCCACGACACTCCCAGCTGTATTTTGAGTTTAGTGATATTTAGCAAATGTTAGCATGCTAAGACACTATAATAACAACTACTAAACATACTGGTTATCATGGTAAGTTTTACTTGCTTTACCAGCTAAACATAAGCATGCTATCATTGTGAGGACTTTATATGGTTGTAGACTCTTGTTGAGTCAGAAATCATCACATACTATGCACTACATAATCAATATGTGTACTATTGTCATGTGTCCCACACTTGCCTCCTATCAGAGCACAAAATAAGGTCCGCAAAAAGTTAATTTTCTCTCGATCATTACCAACCTATTGCAGACATAAAAGGTGATCTTTTGCAGTCTACCACAGAATGTAGATAGAACATGTTCACGCAGATTTGTCCACTACTGCATAGAACAACAAACACATACAATACAATCCACATACAACACAAACAAAAAATGCACATATGTATCTTCATCCTCCCACAGCTATGATTTAGAATATAACATGCCATTGTAATCGACCACATAACAATAACTAAATCACAACTCAGACTAACAGAACCATTGGTTCAGCAAAAACATTTAAAAAGGTCCAGAACACCAATCTGAAAACAATTACTGGTGGCAGCAGAGAGACTAGAACAGAAACGCTATGCATTTCATTATATAGTTATTTAGCTTTTTGGCCACTGTCCACACCACCCATATTCCCCTCAGCTTGCATTCATATAACTCCAAGTAAACCCGACTTATTTGGTTTGAGCTGTGTGGCTGGCTGTACAAAGGCTTTTGGGGGCAGTGATGTAGGCTTGATTGTTTGATCTAAGGGAATGAATTTATGATCAATTTTCTGTGCAAAAATGACTCCAGATTCTTTTTTTTCTGTGGGGATCTGTAACCTTTCCCAAGTTGCTTAGTTCCTTTTTTTATTTGCTTTTTGAATGCATTCCTAGAATGGCTCTAAACTGTGAAATCCACGATTAGCCAATACACTCCAGATGTGTGTCTACAAGATGAGCTTCGCTACAAAAGTTTTGCGAGAGAAGACAGCAGGCTCCCTGTCATGGCTCCCTATCAGCCTATTATCTCTTGAATAATGTACATATCAGAAGCCCCACTGCACAGCTCCTAGCTGTAAAATCCCCTCACTCTCATTCTTCTCTTCACACACACCATTTGGCCCAGGTCCCAGTCATGCTACTCCATTAACGGTCCTTGTGGAAGTGGGGCTGCCCTATTGAAAGCCTGCGTTCTGTTTGAACCCATCCTAGATTTCAAAGGAAGACACCTGAGTCCTGTCGTGGGTGAGGTAGGTGAGGTAGGAGGGGGCTGGGCATGGGGGAGGACAGTGGGCAGGGGCAGTGTTTGTAATAGATGGGTATAGACAGAATCCTGGTCCCTCTGTCTTTCTCCCAAGGATCTTACTTCAATGGACAGTTAAAGATGTACAGGCTGTCAGGTAGGTTGGGGTTGAGCTGAGGGTCTTCTCATATATCAAATCCTCTACATCAGGGGCCTCATTCATCCACTGTGCATATGCACAGTTTTGTAAACAATGCATGTTTGCATTTTATTGATTACTTTTTGTACCCAGAGAATATCTGTACCCTTAGAAGTGCCCCTGACCATGATACGAGCAAACCCTTTGTGGTAGACAGGTGTCATTATATTTAGATTGATACCCAAATCACACAAACACTCAACTATATTATTAGATATCAAATATGGTTCAAGATATGGTTATGACTAAGATTTGCTGCTGCAGTACAACGTAAACATGGGATGATACAACAATTTTCAGTCTTGGAAATAAGGAAATATCTTTTCTCATGAAATGTCTTTCTTACCCAATGTCTCTTGTGAACTGCAATCTTTCATCACTTTAGAGGCCTGAAAAACGTATTTTTAATCAGCTTCTTGCAATGATACTTACATGTAATTTTCTGCCAAAGCTAGAACAGTTTTGGTTATTTCACATAAGAGATTTCTGTCTCTGCTGTTTTATCTGTCTATTCTCAGATTTGAAGTGTGTGTGTGTGTGGGGGGGGGGGGGGGGACTCATGTCATGCCACCCTG
>JBBPCS010001587.1:0-14826 GCA_037974645.1 Hollardia meadi
TCCAGCCAAAAATGTCATTGTTCAGTAAAAATTATTCGGTCTTTTCACTTATTCGGCCGAACACCGAAAGTGCTTTTGCTATTTTCGGCCGAATAATTTCGGTTGCCAAACATTCGGTGCATCCCTACTCTTTGACTGTATACAAAGATGGACAACATGAGAGGTCCTCATAAGTTAAGCCAAAACATCTTGATCGCCCCCTGGTGGTGGGCTGCAGTATAGATCATAAACTCCTCCCCCTCAATAATGTCAAATAGGGCCAAACTAAAAACTCAAAGTACACCTTAAATACATTTTTTTCCAAAGATGGTTTGTGCAACTTTAGGTAGTTCATGTTCATTTTTCTGATCAGTTTGGTTTTAATTAATTATTTAATGCTATAAAAATGGGGTGAAACATCATGATTGACAGCTGAAGACTGCTTGCGATTGGGCGGGCGGGTGTATGGGCGGGAACTCGAGACCGCGGCCCCATTGCCCGATCGCTACTGCGCAGACTCTGGCACCAAATGTGCAAGTTGGCAGCACCTGTATCCGGGATATGTTGGCTTCATTTTTGTTCAATGGGAGGAAGTGGAGACACGTCATCCATCTTTATTTATGCCAATGGTTAAACTTGTTAGCATGCTAACATTTGCAAAATACAGTAACACACAGTGCGGCTGAGGCTGATGAGAATGTCATTAGTTTTACAGGCGGATGATGGCACCAGATGATAAGTTAAGGAATCAGCAGGGTTGCCAGATCAGACAGTTTCCAGCCCAATCATAACTTAAAACAGGCTCACTTCAATAAAAACCAACCCCAATCATAAGCCCCAATGGTTTTCTTTAACCATTAAAGAAAACGCACCATAAACATACAAGGCCTTGTATGTTTATGGTGCGTTTTCTTTAATGATCTACATCAAGTAACCAAAGGCAAAATGTTACATAACTAAAGATATCAACCCACGCTGATGCTGTCATCACTTGCAGACCGCAGCTACACCAATCATTGAACTCTAACCTTCAATATATTGACTTTGGTTAATAACCAATATCAATGTCAAAGATAATCACATCAATTAACTACGATGGCGATGACAATTGACAACTCATGTCAAATAAGTATCTCTAAAATGAAACGATCAATAATATGAGTGAACACAAAGTTTACTGAAATTCGTGGAGTGTTTTAGCCATAAAATTGAATCTACCAGCTCAACACTATTTTTCCCACCCAATGTGATCATCATCACTGGGAATCATTAAGGTTATTCCTCCGGGACCCTGCAGGACATGCACGTCTGCACCAAATTTCATGGAAATTCACCTGATAGCTCAGACATTTCACTATAAACAACAAATGACAGTGGCACAGCTAAATACAAACACCACCGTTATTATAACTAAATTGAAATAAGTAAATAAATTCTGGACTATACATCTGCAAATACATACTCATTATTGTCATTCACAGCCTTCACCCTGAAACCTGTGGCTTGTCCCTGTGGTGGCACCCAGTTAAGTAGCAGCGAGTTGTTAGTATTCTCAGACACCCTCAGGTCGGACACTTTCCCGGGCTCTGAAAAAGAGAACATGCAGATAAATATAAATATGGAGAGTATAGATATAGATAATATAAATAAACAGACACAAACATCACTCAGTTTACTGAGACCTCAAATCAAATCTCACAGGTGTCAGATTGGCTTCCTCTGATTTGAATTTACCAGCTATAAACCTCAATCACACCTGAACAATCTTTTGATGCGCTTTCACAGGCATCCACCACACAGTGTACTTCCTGTCAAAATTCTGTGTGTAAAGTTGTATGCGATATAAACTCACTTGTGTATGCTGTGATGCTGGATTCTTCACTCCATGTGGACTTGTCCTGAACTCCTGAGAGGACTTTGAATGTGTTGGCGCTCCCGGGAGTCAAATCTCCGACCTCTATGCCCTCTGTGTCACTTTGATTCTGCCTACCCTCGACCTCGATGAGGTAGAAATCCACATTTCCAGCTGATTTGTTCCAGCTCAAGGAGACAGAGGTTTCTGTCACCGTGGCCACTCTGAGGTTTTCGACTTTGTTAGGTGCTGAGAAAAAGTAGATACATAATCAGGGTTAGAAGCAAACTGTTTGCATTATTACTATGCCTCAAATCGTAAAACATTAGTAATGTCAGTTTAAAATAATCTGCATGAGAAATTATTTATGATTATCTGAGCAGTAATAGCCAATCAAACACAAGGATTTAACCTCCATCTGCTCACTTCTTTAAAAAAAAAGGTTTTACTCAGAGTTGTTACATGACAAAAACAAATGCAATTTTAATTTAAATTTGTTTAAATAATTTACATGTTAATATAAAGCATTTAAAATCAGTAAAAAAGGATATCAAGACTAAAGAAAACCAGTGAATTAATTAGTAGTTTGCATGAAACAGCAGATCTTGTAAATGAAGCCAATGTGTAAATGAATCTAAATAACAGTATTATTTTACTCACTGGTGTAGAAGGCGACCTCCTGAGGATTGAGGTCTCTCTCACACTTAACAGGGAACACCTGGACTGAGTAGCGGGTGCCTGCCGTCAGGCCGGCGAGGTCGGAGGTCATGCCAGTCCGATTTTCTGTCAGTTCTTTGTCGCCTTTGACCTCCACGCGGTAACGGCTGTTGTTTCCAGGCACAGGTAGCCATGTGAGGATGGCGCTCGTGGAAGTCACGTTGGCCACACTGGCTCGGCCAAAGAAACGATCTAGAAAGAGGATGATGATTGTTCAACGGAGCAGAAGTGGGTGTGTAACTCTAAATAAATCAGAGTGCATATTAAACTAGAAGCGCGTGGACAAATCTGGTAAGGATGTGTAAGATCTCACATAATTATTCCCCATATTGTCCAAATATAAAAGCAAAGAAGGAACAGAATTAATTCAATGAAGCAATGTTACAAGTTAAGGTTAATTTTTTTTATGCTTGTATCAGTTAAACCACATGATCGTTCTTAATTATAATTATTTAATTTTTGAAAAGAAATGTATTTTGGCACCATAAAAGGAAAACTGCTCCTTCAACAGTTAAATCTTTTTCATCAGGTTTCATGATTTTTACCATTTTATCAAAGATCTTTTAGGTTGCTTTTTCTTCCACATTGGGAACATTTTTAGATGTTAATATTTGTACATTTATCCAGATTTACAGGGGAATGGTTTGGCAGAATTTGTTCTACGTTACAAGATGAGCTTTTCTTTAAGGGTTTGTAGTCTATATGTGAAAATACATATATTTTCTATTGATTTTTTTTAACCCTCATATTTTTGATTGTGTTAGTACAGAAAAGGATTAGGGCCACGTGAAACATTTATATGAGTTCTGACTTTAATCTCAGAATTCTGACTTTTGAATTCAAATGTTGTTTTTTTTGTCGAGCAGGGATTGGATTGAAATGGAAGTTCAAATTACTGTGTCATAATCTGTTTTGATTTTGTATCTTGACATATCAGTGCTGAGACGGATGCAACCATACACTTTGCCTGCACAGGGGACAACAACAAAGAGGTGTTAAATGAAGTCTTACCTTCGTAACATATAAAAGGCAGGAGCTCTGAGCAATTCCTTTCTACCCAAGCCCCGAAGCTGAGCATGACCACACACGAGTCTTCGATATAATTCTCCATCAGATTTTGGTCTGTGATGTTAGGGAACCAGCTTCTTTCCGTCACAATTTCGGTTGTATTTCTGCTGAAACTTCTCAACACGGGCCAACCAGGGTACCAGTTCTGGAAGGTGAGGGGGTCCCCGTTTGCCCAGTGGGACCAGAACATACTGGGGTTGCTGGTGGAGTTGAACTTCTTGCGGAGGCCGACCCAGTAGACGGAGGTGAGTTTTTGGGTGATGGTTTGGATGTTCTCAGGAGTCAGTGTCATCAGGTCTTCGAAACAGACCTGACAGGATGTTAGTGTTTGACAGCTCAATGGACATTAAGAGGTTTGTGGAATTGTTAAGAAAATACCATCACCTCTGTCAGTCAGCATTTCTGGGGGTCTACTGTACTTTTGACAACTTAAAATGACCGGCAACATTTTATTTGAACAAAATTGATAATAAATGAACAGCTGTTGATAATTCAACTGTGAACGCAACATAGACGTAAATGTGAATTTGACAAGTTTGTCACATAGTCCGGCCACATTACTCAGCCTCTTTTAGTGCTTAAAATTGAGGTTCGTGTACCTGGCAGTGTTTCCTGGCCTCATCCCAGGTGAGATTCCTCGACTGAAGGAAGTACTCTCGCTCTGCAGCGCTGCACATCAACATCAGAGCTGAGGAGAAACATAAATACAGGAGAAAAGGATTGGCTCACACAGATTTCAAGATCAGCATCAGGACCAATACTAACCAAAGGAGCCGAATTAGACAATAATTTCATTATAAAATTCAGTTACATTCATGATGTCAAAGCTGATCACTGGCTTAGTTTTTAGTGCCACAGCAACCACTTACCTCAGATTAACTTGCATAATAATGAGGGCTACACGGTTAAGTACACACATAAACACTCTGTATCAGCAGATTCCCAGAGTTCAGGTATTGATATCTAGAAACAAGTCTGATCAGTGTATAGTTAACTCGTACTGCAACTGATTACTTACTGCTTAAAGGTTACCAGTTAGATCCTTGACTGTTTAGTCTACTAAATATTTTTTTAAATGGTGAAGTGCTATTACAATTTCTCAGAGCCCTTTAAATTGATTTTTTTTGTCTAACCAAATGACCAAAATATTTATGACTGACTTGCATGATAAATGGAAGACCCGACTAATTGCAGATTTTATTAATTTGATTATTCAATTAATCATTTTTAATAAAATTGGCAAGTCATATTCATTTTCTCTACTTTAATGTCTTATATATCAACATCTTAACACATTTCTGCAGAATATACTGAAACGTCAACTGTAGTAACTTCATCTGAGATACAGTTGCAAGTAAATTTATTTATTTATTTATTTTAAATTAAACTAAATCAAATCAAAGCTTGACAGAAAGCTGCGTTCACAAACGTTCAGTAATTAGCTGGGATGGGTCAGATTGTAAAACGTATAAGCAATCATTTATGCTGTTCTAACTTTCCTTACCTTTAAAGTTTTGAGTAAAGGCCTCTTACATGTGAAAGTCTTATGGTGCTGAAAGTTAGTCCACTGACTAAACCAACGATTTTGGTGATAAATTGAGTCATTTTTTAGGGCAAATATGACAACTTCTTTTTGTGGAATTTCTGCTTTTGTTTTATATTACTGTAAACTTCATTTAAAAAAAAAATAGGAATGTAGTTTTTCTGGCATTGCATAAACAACTCCAAAAAATAATGACTCTTCTGCGTCTTTAAAAATGCTGCACAGATTACAGCCGAGTACCACCAAGAAAATAATACTCACCCCAAGAAATTAAAAAGCAGACTTTATCCTTGAGAAAGAACTTTCCCATGTTGAGATTCCTGACTCCTGGACTCAAGAGTACCGTCATGAAATCTCAGTGGGCAACTACTGTAAAATATAATTTACAAATGTGGGAAGCGAATAAAATACATACATTTAAACAGGTTAAACTGGTATTGAATGTCACACTACTCACCTATGCTACAAATGCATGCTGAGACCTCGCCTCTCGGGACACAAATACCCGTTTCACCCACATGACAGATCTAACACGCAATAAACCGCACATTTGACTGGCAACACAAGGCTACATTCAACTCAAGCCACAATACATTTACATGCTGCTGGTTTTACATCCATCTTACAAACATGCAAAGTGCTAATATTTCAAAAAAAAAAAAAAAATCATAAGGAAACATTTATGCATTTAACAGAAAACAAGAACACAGTTTTGTGCTACTCATTTATTTTGCCTTAAAACGTTTAGTGAAAAAAAAGAAGCTAATTAGTACAAAGAGTCATGGAAAACAACGATGAAAAATATATAAAGATAAACCTCTTATACAAAACCAAGTTCCCAAAATAATCTATAAAGATGTAAGTTTACATTTTTTGGCAAGGTAAAACAAAAAAATTGGTTGGTCACATCAAACTGAAGTGCTGCTAAGTAAATTGGAAAAAATACCAGAGCTGGGACATCCCAACAAATAAATCAATGTAGACAGGCAGTGGTTTATAATGTTAACAAATGGCTTGCAACCCAACACTCTTTAAGGTGTGTATACTGTCAAATGTACGAAAAAATTTGTTTCTGCATTTCCCTGTTCGAACCAACACTTTCTGCTCTCTGCTACAAAGTTACAAATACTAAAAAGGTCATTTGCTATTGGGATGATCCAGCCAGCCCGTCATCTACCAAATATACTGTTCATTTTAAAAATTATGACAATACTGTGAGCAGAACCATCACAATTTAAACGCGCAGGTAAAACCCTAGGAGAAAAAAGAAAAGGAATAAATTCAATTTACAGCTGACAAAAGTCAAGTCAAGCCTTCATTTGAGTTCTTAACATTTATATCCGCTTGCACGGCATTTCTGATCACAGCTGTGGGGCAGTAATACAGCAACATTAATAGAGGTAAACTTCCATTCAAGCTTTACAAGCGTGACACTTTATGTAAACAAACGGCAGTGACTCGTATTAAGAATATGATCCTTTGCAATCACATATCTTGTCTTAATTGTGGCTAAAATTTTGACCAAACTGGTTCTCGAGTACTTTAACAAAAGATCTTTATTACCATTTTGACAAAACATAGAAAATAAATGTCATTGATGAAAAAACAAAGAAAAACCTTCAGTTTTCTAAACTCTACTACAAATAATGCATTATACATGAGCGATATAAATGTTAAAAATGGAATCATTAAAACTTTAACAAACATCCCTGCCAAGATTAACACTGATTTCATATGGTCCCTCCCAACTGTAAGGTCCAAACCCGATATCCTGTTTCAAGCAAATGCACAAAGTTTGCAAAGCCATTTCACAGGAACTTTAAAATGCAATGACAGTATTGAGGAGGCAGAAGTGCTTACAGTATAAACTGCTCTCCTCTGTAATAGTTTCAGCCTTTCAGCAAGTCACTGTACAGTTATAGTAAAGTAAGGCAGTAGGAGTTATTGGATCACGTTTTCTTTAGGCAGGAGGTGATTCGGGGTTGCAATTACAAATAAAAACCTGAAATTAACCTGATGGCTTGGAGGGAGAAAAGACATGCCATTTGTTCTCATGATCAAATCAACGTCAAAACTTTTTAGTCGCTGTCACTCCTCTCTCCTCTCTGCAGGAGTCTCTTACCGCTGGGAGGCAGAGGGAGATCATATTTAATGGACACCTTGGCCTTGGTTCTGATGTGGAGACAAAGCAGGACAAACCCAGTTTAGTGGCAGGAAATTAGGGGAAATGCGACACATTTGGTTTCTTTGAAATGACACAATACTGAAAATTAGAAAGCACAGGAGTGCATACGTACACAGAAATAGTAGAAATTATCCAGACTGTTCAAGAAAAGCTTTACTTTAAACTTTTTAGGGAGTATATATATATACTGTATATTCAGTCATAATAATTGCTGTTCTTGATAATTTTCTTGAACTCTATCAACTCTCTTAATTTAAATGTCCACCAAAATATATTATACACTTGTAGACAATCATGGAATGCATGATAATTTTCTCTTCGTTCAAGAAACTGATGAAAATGTTACAAAACCCAGAAAAATACCATAACCATAACTTGGTAGAAGTAATTAGTTCACCGATGTTGTAATTATAACATACACAGTGACAAATATTCATGTTCTGAGATACGTATATGTGATATATGTAATAGAAATGTTTCCTAAACCTCAGTTGACCAGTTTGTGTAATAAGTAATAAATATTAAACACAGTGACCTCTAGTGGCAGGTGATCAAGACACAGGAGAGGCATTTAGGCAGGATGCCAGTTAGAAATCACAAGACGTCACAACAAAGTGAGGTAAAACAGTTTAGTTTTTAGTGATTCAGGCTGTTTTGATGCACAAGTTACCAGATGCACCACTTACTTTTCCTTGTCCAGCAACTCTAGACCATCGTTGATTTTCTTAAACATTTCATAACGCTCACGACCACGAACCTGCAAAGATTGAAGAGGAATCAAACGGAATGTAACATCTTTTTAAAGACGACCAGCTTTATAATATTATGCAACTTTACTTACATGCAGAACAAACACATCTTTGTCCTCCTCCTCTGTGCTGGAGGCTGGCTTGGACTTCTTCACAGAAGTCGTGTCAGTAGCCGTGGCACTCTCTAAAGAAACGAAAGTGAGGTTAGCACAGACAACAGCAAGCAGGGAGGGAAGCTGAAATCTTGTGACATGCAACAAAAACATACTTCGTTTTTTAGTTTCTTTGGTGCCATTCTTCATCTTGGCGCTATTTTCCTCCTCAGTTTTGCGGTCCCTGCCAGGACACGCGCAGACACGCACCTCGAAGCACCTGCGGCCCAAAACAAGTCCCCTAGGAGGAAGATGAAGAGTAGTTAGGGTCAAAACGCTTTCTCAGGCAGCACAAACTAAGCAACTGTGATGCACAAATTAACTGGGGTATCCTTGGCAATAACATACACATAAGACAGATAAAAATGTTAAGATATCCAGTTACATCACGTCACCCCGTCTTCTATATACCTTTTCCCACTGCCCCACCTAACATGTGGTAAAAGAAGCAGCACTTACTCCGGTGTCTCGAGGGTTAAGATTGTGAGTATGGGCCGGCGGTTCATGCCCCCCATGCATGAACTATTGCACATAAAACTGAGGAGAATGGTGGTAATTTCCGAGCCCAGCTGAAACAAAAGATGAAACAATTTTTCTTTCACTGCTTTCTGAAGTGCGTTAAGAGAAAAAGAATGCGTTTTTATAAACTCTTTTAAATAATCACCTTTGAGCTACATTCCTGGATTATTTTATGTAGATTTAATTTTCAGGCTAAAATATATCACAGTGACAGACACTGTTTGTTCGTATACTCACATTAAAAATGCTTGTAACACTTTATGAAATGTGAATGGGTAAAAAGAGGAAGCATGTTCCCCCCTCAGACAGGCCGAGTGTGGCAGCTGTACCTGTGGTGGCTCGTAAGGCACCGTCACACTTTGTCTTTTGGTGTGAGCATCCTCATAATACTGAGCTCTTTGACTCCCTTCTACTCTTATCAAGTGGCTTCGGTGCTCCGCAGCTGAAAGAAAACAGTTTAGAAAAAAATTCAAAATCACCTCAGAATGTTTGTGCTCACAATAAGATTCTTCTAACAAGGACAAACATTCTTCCACTGTACATTCAAGGCAATTTTTCACTGAAACATTTCCCTTACCGTCCTCATTCTGGTGATGAGGACATCTGCGGACCACTTCAGCCACATGCTCCGTCTTTTTATAAACAGCTGTGGCCCTCAGGACAGCACCCACAGGAGGCTCCTTGCTAACAAGCACTTCCACCGGACTGGTCTTGGCAAGCTGGCAGTACAGCTTGTTGAGGAGCTCCGAATACTGAGAGAAAGCACAGGGAGAAAAGCCATATACGTCATCATCTGTGGAGCAGCAGAGCCCTGAGTACATGTGTGTGGAATCAAATGCCAAGCACTGGTCTGAGATGTCTCAGAAAAAAGAGCTCTGTTATAAAGTGTAAAACTTCTACTTTAAAATGAGTTCAACTACTCTTCTCTAAAGAACCAAAAAGAAACCACAAATAAATATGGCCAGATTTATCAAATTAAAATACAGGTTTTTTTATACCTTGCTTTGGTCCATTTTTAACCCTTTCTGTGTTGGAGGAAGACAGCGCAGGAACATGTCCCGTCATGTCAAAGCTGTGCTTTACAACCAGACTGCACCTCTCCCACAGACCAGTGCACAAGCCGCAGGGGGCGGGAGTTTCAGGGCAGACCACCCTAACTTCAACTAAACTGGCCAACCGAAGGGCGCTGCTGGATGAGTCACCGTGGAAACATTAATGCCATTGGCTCTTCAAACACACTGACTGACTCTAGACCTTAAAATTTTGCAAATCGTCACAATGAATAAGATTCCACATGAATGCCACCATGAGATATGAAAGAAAGGATTTTAATGCAATGTCAAGGTAAGACTGTTTTAAAGACTTTTATTCAAAATGTTTTAAATGTTTTTCACACTAAAATACTTGATCAAAACTAAGGAGACAAGGAGGTGAGTTTACATTATAAAACCTTTCAATTTCCATACATAAAAATGTGAAAACTTAAGTTAAGCTGAATTTAATTTAGTGAATTAAAAGAATATGTAACAGCAGAGTTTCTGCATAAAGAAATTCGACTATGGCTGGAAGAAACTCAGTTTAACAGTGAATGGCGCCACAAAACTGAGCAACTGTGGAAATCCCTTTTGTTCTCTGGTAAGGGGCTCAAACAGCAAACTTCTGCTCCTCTTCATGTTTGGTTGCAGGATAATCTGCTGCAAGTCCAGTAAAACTTTAACATTTGTAGTATAGAATTTAAATTCTGTGCAATTCTGTTAAAATTAGACACTGTTGAGTAATTACTTTTGTCTCACATTGATCAGAATAGATATAAGACTAGTTATCTGGTACATATAATGTTGGAAATGATCTGAAACACATTTACCAATCAATTTAAGAACAAGAAATCAACAAAGAAGATTTAGTAGAATTTCTACATTTTGAGAACTTGGGTCTGAGATAACTTACAGTGGATGTGACGGACTTTGCCATGCCAGACTTCTGAAAGCGCAGCTGAAAGCCATATTCTCCCGGATAGTCGGAGGTAACCGGGACAGTGGAAGACACGGGAGTAACACCATCGTTACTGGACATCTCTGGGGGCAGCTCAAATAGGTTTTCATCAAAGCCTTGGGCCAACACTTGGTCGTTCATAAGCTGTAAAATGAGAGAAACAAGAGAGTCAAATATGTAACAGAAAGCTTTATTGAACAAGGGCATGAGTAAACAAGCCTACCAGCATTTCCATTTGTCCATTTTCCCTCCATGTCTCAGAGGCCTCAAGACTCGCCGTTGGAATGGTGGAGATCAAGGGAGCAGCTCTGCAAAAACATACATACACAGACTGTTTTTGTGTTTTTTCCTGGAGTACACTGACATTTTTATAACGATATTTACTATTTAAACACAACTTACACATTCTCCCACAGCTCTCTAAAGGAGTCCTGGCTCAATGGAAGACTCTCAAAACCCTGCTCTTCCATATTTCCCTCCAATCCCAGCTGAGAGAGATCAAGAGCCAAGATGGAGGCGTGAACTGGAAGTAAGAATTTGTGTTAGACAGATGAAGTATCCGACACCTTTATCTCCATCAAGCTCCCCATTTGACTAGGTACACCAAGTTAAAGACTAACAACTTATATTTGTTTCAATTAATTTGTCAACATTTATAGATCAATTGTTTAGTCTATAAAATCATAGTAAATAGTGAAAAATAATCAACATAATGCCTTCAAAATTTTTGTCTGACTGTCCAGCATCCAAAGATATTTTATGTAAAGTGGTCATTTTTATTTAAAGCTTAGCAAATCTACACATTGGAGAAGCTGGAGATGGGCATTATTTGACTTTTTAATTGATAAATTAGCTTAATAATTAGTCAACTATCAAACACTGGTCGTCTGTTCACTAATTGAGTTGAAAATAAGTAACGTGAGGCCTATTGCTAAATAAAACACAAATAGCTCTAGAGACGGCCATGGTTTACATAAGTTTGAAAAGAAACCCAAGTTAATTACAAGCAGCCCCAACACGAAAAACTACTCAACCTGCTAACGTTAGCTAATGTCCATTTTCTTAAGAGCAGGAGGCCTCCACAAACTGAATGAAGCTAACTTTGTTCGGACTCCGAATCGGCACTTTCACAATAAATCGATCAATACAACTTTACTAAGCGCCAAAATCTGACTAGAGGATAATAACCATCGACTGTGTAACAAGCGTTTGACTCGCAATTATGGCACACAGCCCATTTTGTGTTGGCTTCGCGTTAGCATAATTAGCTAATAACGTTAGCGCTACGTTTCGGAATCACGCCTAGCTAAACTGCCGTAAAACTTTCTGTATCGGACAAATAAGTGTCTCGCGCATCTCTTGCTTTAACGAATGAAACATGTATGGCCACACGGCTACCTTGTATTTCCCGCGGCTGTTGTCCGAGAGCGGTGAGTCACTGCGGGGTGTTCTGCAATGAAGCTAAAAACAGCCGAAGAGTCAAAATGTTTTGGGGTTGAATAGTGGAGCACGTTGTTGCTGGGGATTTCCACAGTAAGGAAGGGGGAGGGGAGATCTTTGAGTCTGCACCGCCGTCCAATCACAGAGCGTCCTGCTCTCCTAACGCGATTAAATGCAACATCGCGAAATGTTGCTGCTACATTCAATTACCGTCGGAAATATTGGAACTCAGGAAGGAACGTCCAAAACAGAGGGCCAGCTTCATAAAACATGCCAGTATATTTGAAGACTTATACACATCACGGACTAAGATTGGTTTATTCAGTGCTGCTTAGTCTATAGATGATTTGTTTTATTACTAGTATAAAAGGAGAAACAACAATATTTTATGTATTACAGCCACAGTAAATAATTTTTGATACTGAGTTACCCAAACGTCAAGTTTGGGGATAGCGACAGGTCAGATATATGTACTATACTTACATTTGAAACAAATAACTCAAAAATTCATATTGCATTATTTGCTATCATATGTTGATGGTGTATAAAGGGCTGTCAAGCTTGAACCTAGGTGTTGCGTTTAGACTCTATGGACTCATGGACTTTTTTTTATTCTGATTTAGACTCAGGGATTGTAGATAAACTTATAATTTACTCATTTTTATTGCCAGTTTATTTTTTACCAGGTAAAAAGGGTGCTGATGTGGGCCAGGAAAGTCCACAGAAATACTGTACGTGATATTGGGTTGTACAAATCAAGCTGACTTCACATACACAAAATCTTCACTAACATATGATGACCTGAAGAAAATTACAAGCTGCTGAGCTCCTGAAGGCAACATGACGCCATCATGAGGAACTGAGAGTGATATTTAGGTCACTCAGCACATATTACTACAGTATAATACAAAATAATTCAAAGAGACCATTATGTACCAAGACAAAAATATCAAATTCTCCAAGATAATTGAATTTTTTTTAAAATTCCGGTTCTCTCACAGGAAACAACTGCTATGTAACTATAGGTAAAAATATATACCAAAAAAATAGATATGTACTTTGTTATGGTAAAAGTATCATGTAGCCTGTACCGCTGCACGGGTTATTTTGTATCCAAAGTGACAAAATGTTTTATTGACACATTATTTAAGGGTATACCCAGCAAAAAGCTATTTTTGTACTTTGAAGGAGCAAAAGCATATTATCACATATAATATACACTCAAAATCTAAATACACATTTGAATATTGTATAATAAAATATATATATATATATATATATTGCTCTCATAAACCTAAGTTTATGATTAAGTATATTTATCTGCAGCCAGCGTGAGGCCACGCTGCCTGGGTCCTGTCCTCACCCAGCAAGAGTCAAATCCAAAGAGTACACTCTGAATGTTAGTTCTCGTCTGTCTGGATGCATGGCAATTATTAATGCCACTTTGAGGCTGTTTGACCTTTGAGTTAATGCGCTGATGGTGCCAGTGTGTCCACTATGAACTTGATCCCAGTAACACTGTATATAGATATAATAGTGAGGTCTAACAGAACAGAGAGGGAAAAGAGAACTTGCATACTTGCATGATTAATGTTGCAGCAGAATGTTGAAGTAATTTGAAGTTATGTGTAATTTGGCGGGACCAGAGGCTGCGTGTGTGTGTGTGTTTTTAATTTTTAATTTGGTTGGAAGATTGTGCCCATTGTTTTTAGCCTGGAAGTGTTTTTTGGCATGTAGCATGTCTACATGAAGTTAGATTCAGTCGTATGCTGGAGACATTTAACTACTATTAGGTGCCATGATGAGGAGGAGGCCAGGCCAATCACAGCCAAAATATAGCTTCATTCAGGGTCTAGTAACAGTCTGCTATGCAGTTATAGTGCTTTAATAGGTCTGACTATATATGGCCCGTATTAGCCTATCTACTGTATAATTTAAATGACTTACTGTTTTATAAATATTGTTTTAATATTTGCTTTAAGCCTAACACTCTTTATTAATGGGGTTTTTGTGTATTTTTCTGCATTCAAGTGCTTTGTATGTCAAACTTAAAGAAAACCTACATATTAGGCTACAATTGATTAATCCAGCCGACAAATTTGTCTTGTAATTAAAGGAACAAACATTTGTTGGTTAGTTTTTATAGCTTTGCAATGTCGACTTAAAAAAGAGCCTGTCATTTTGGAAAATAAACTTATTCACTCTATGGCAGAGAGTTAGATGAGATTGATACCACACACCAACATCTGCACAGTAAAAATGCAGCTACATTCAGCAACTGGCTAGCTTAGCTTAGCATTAAGACTGGTGATAGAAAACAGCTAAATATAAATATGAGATATACTGTATGTAAGATATTAATTACTGAGCTTTAGAGGTTCTGGTAGGTGCAGTTTACCTTTGGACAGAGCCAGGCTAGCTGTTTCCAGCTGTTTTCAGTCTATGCTAAGCTAAGCTAACCCTCCTGGCTGTAGCTTCACACTGAATGGACGGACGTGAGTGGTATTGATCTGAAGAAAATTACTTTTTAATATACAGTGCTGTGAAAAAAGAATTTGCCACCTTCCTGATTTCTTCTATTTTTGTATATTTGTCACACTGAAATGTTTCAGGTCATCAAACTATTTTTA
>JBBPCS010001588.1:0-14825 GCA_037974645.1 Hollardia meadi
ACACACACACACACACACACACACACACACACACACACACACACACACACACACACACACACACACACACACTGTGTTGACTGATGTGATGCCTGACAACAGAGAACAGTGGCTGTCAGACTTCCAAATAGGATGTTGTTGTTTTTTTCTAATAATAGCTGCACACACACTATCCTGTTGCAAGAAACAATACACTTACTAACCTTGACATCACGTTCTGTTGTTGTTGTTAAATGTAGCTAATAACTATCATTTCATACATGCATACATATTGGCATATATACATGACATAGTTTTAATGCATTTATGAAGCTCTCATTAACATTTGAGGGCTCCCCAACCTCCACGACTGCCTTTTTTTTTTCTTTTTTTTTTTAAGAGTAGGCCTATAAAAGTTTTTCAAGCTAAAAAAGAAAATCAACATTTCACTTGAGGATTTTATTCTTTACAGGCTGGATAATCCTTTGAAATGGGATTAAGATGTTTGACAAAAACTCTTAACTCAATGTCCACTTTATTCCAGGGCTTTCGACTGGATCACATGCAGTTTTCAGACTTTGTATACTGATTGCTGTTGGTCTTTAAAGGTCCAGTGTGGCAGGCATGAAGTATAATATTGGCAGAAACGGATAATACTCATAGTTATGCCTTCATTACTGTATAATTACATTAAAACAAGCCTTTTAAAGGGAGTGCATCCTCTTCTACAGGGTCCGCCATGTCTCTACCAGCCTGTTCTCATGCCCAGCGCGCCGTCAGGCCTGACAAAACGGCTGAAGGCGTTGTGCGTCAGGCAAAGAAAGGTTTAATGTACCTGTAATGTAAAGCCGTCCTTGTCAGTTTCAGCCAAGAGGGATGCAGGTCGGGGTTGAGTGGAGGGACACACAACCAGGAGACCGGAGATTAGGTCCTGTTTAAAAGCAAGTGTCACCAGACATTTCCTGAAACTAACCTAAAAGTAACATAGACCTTGTGCGTCAGGATAAGACGTGTGGGGTGCATGACAAAACGGCGCTATGTGACGAGCTGGGATGAGAACAGGTTGTTTCTATGGTAGCTCAAATAAACCAAACAGTAGTTCCAGAGAGGGCCTCTGTGTTTTTCACATGTTTTGCAGCCACCATAGGAGAGGCTAAGACCAGGGGTGTTCCATTGGTTGCTTCCATTGGTCGCTTGCGACCCATTAAAAGGGTTCCGACCTCTATGTTGGAAACCATCATTCTATGATACGTTAAGTTTTTCACAGATTCTCGCAGAAAATAGGAAATGAATCAAGAAAGTGGTTGTTTTATGTACCTCTGGTCAGTGGGAGTCATGTGGCAAGCATGACAGCTAATATAAAAACCCTGACGTGCAAGTACTAGTTCTTTTCAACTTCTACAGAGGAGCAATACAAAACATCCTGACGGGAAACATTACAAACTGGCATGGTTTGTACATGGCTGAGGACAGCAAGGCTCTGCAGTGGGTGATTAAAACTGTCCAGAACATCATTGGTACACATCTACTGAGCATCAATGATGTGGGTGAGGGGAGGTGCCTGCGCAGAGCCCAAAGGATACTAAAAGACAACAACCATCCCACCACAGCTTGTTCACCCTGCTGACGTCTGGCAAAAGATCCAGAAGTATCCGCTGCCGTACCACCAGACTACGGAGCAGCTTTTTCCCTAAAGGCTGAGACTCCTAAATTCATCCTCCTCACTCCACCCTAAATAGTTTTGTTTTTTTTGAAATGTGATTATTTAATCAGTAACTTTTTATATTTTTGTAGGCAGCTTAGAGAACTACTATCTACAGTATGTTTCATTATATCATCTTATGTTATATAATGACCATTAAACTTCTTGAACCTTGAATAAAAACCCTGACTTCAAAAGTAATTTCTGAATACATTGTGTTTTGCAGAGTCTTTACTTACATTCAGCATCGAAACACAGCGCAAACACACTGGCTGAGTCATTCAGGTTTGAAAATCTTGGTGTTTTTATTGTAAGTATTGCATCTTCAAATTACACAGCTAGAATCATCATCAGACTGCATGTTTTACAAAGAATGGTCACAGGTTCAGAACGGGAGGACTCCCTGCTCGACTGGTTGGGCTAACTTGATCTCATGGACCCTGTTTGCTTTAAAGCCAACCTCCTGTGAGACCGATACCAGAATGGAGTGTGGTTTACAAAAGACAACTGCAATTTCCACTTTGTCGGGTTGGCACGCTTCTGGCCAAGCTGCAAAACTGGAACGTATCTCTCTCGGAAAAGTTAAGCCCGCCCTGAACCCCAGTCAGGACTGCATGTCTAACCCTAACCTTAAACACAGAGGTAAAAATATAGTTTTGTGATCACCAGCTTATGAAGATATGCTATTGTTTTCGATTCTGCAGCGTAGCCAGAAACTTTGTCAGACCTCCTGACTAACCTGGGCTGATCCATGACCAGTCTGCGCTAAACTGACAGTCAAGCTCAGTTAAACTTTAGTGCAAAATGAGCGACGGAGACTTCACTTACACACTTATTACTGGATATAGTTGTCTTTGTGACCAACACTCTCCAGAAGTCTGATATTTTCAGATTAGCAGGTGGGAAATTGAATAACATCAGTGCAGGCTTGTCATGGACCAGGTGCCTCTTTAAAGCTCCGCCTTAGTAAGAACATGAAGCACCCACACACACATACGCACGCACGCACACGCACACGCACACACACACACACCGCACTGTACACCCACATGAGGACAGACCTGGTTTCGGTAAAATCAGTTCTTATAGTTTGTTTTATCCCTTCTTGGAACACAAGATCAGAGCAGTTTCCCACATGAGACAATACAACGAGTGCCAGACAGTTTTCACACATTTTTTACCACCATTAGAATCGTCCCAGTGGAGTAAAAATCTCTTTGAAGCAGGTTAAAACACCACTAGGATTTGATCCAGGTCTGCACAGGGAGTGAAATTCTTTTTGTCGCCAAAAACACGCGACCTTTTTCCTGACAGCGGTGCAGGTTCATTAAAATGAACATATGAAGACCAAAACAGAAGCAAAGTTGAAGGTTAATAACTTAGAGGGGAAGAATAAAATGTAAACTGTCCCTCAGAGAGAGAGAGAGAGAGAGATAAAGAGAGAGGACACTGAGGTGTTCTGAGGTGGTTTTGGCATTTTTTTATTTGTTTTTTATAGTCGAGCACCATAAGTGGTGACTTTCTGATTCAGTGCCAAGTCCAACAACCTCGTCATAGCTTCGCAAAGAGCTTACAAACTCTACACCTTAATGATGTCCTTCAGAGAAACCAAAGGTTTTGTTCTTTTTTGTTGACTTTTTATCTTTAAATCCTCAGTCAGAGGCCTTGTATTGTAAATGTAAGACACATTTTGTCAACTAAAACACAAGTCTAATAGAGACTACAATCCTCCTAATAGAGGACAGTGGAGTTTTAGACCCCCTTTATTGTGTAGTAGCTGGCTCAATATTTGCCAGTAAAGTCTTGGCTATCAATAAGCCTTGTACAGAGATAACCCTCCAAAAAATACAGCCAGACAATGGCAAAATGTTTCACCTTGTATCAGAAGGGAAGCCATTTTGTCTGTTAGCCTATCCAGTTGTTTCAGGTCTGTGTTAGTCATCACAGCGTGCTGTTGGGGAGTCAGCTCAGGACAAGGCTCGAGACTCTCACCAGGCGAGGCTCAGCACTATAGGAGCAGCTCAGGGGCCAATTACATTTCAAGTGTCCATCGAATAAAACATCAGGAAAATGAAAACAAAATGGCTACATTTCTTTTCCCTCCCACCCTGTCCAACCCCCCCCCCCAAAAAAAACCCCTATAAAATATACAACTCTCAAAATAAGGAATGAGGAATAAGCTTAAAATAAGACAGAACCAAAATAAGTTAACTTCTTTTCCCCATTGCTTGTGTTCTTTGAAGGATTTTGAAATAAATATTTAAAAGGCCGGCATTTTGTTTAGTTTTTTTCTCTTTCACATACAAAATGATTTATGAAAACTCCGTGAGAGGAAATGACAGTGGAAAAGAACAAAAAATACGGAGAACTGTGGTTGAAGTGCAATTCTTAATGCCAGTGGAGTGGGATGGTGAACACTGACATCACAACACCTGTTACCTTCTCCTCCCCACACTTCAGACTTTTCCTCCACAGATCATCTGACCACCAGTGGAATGCAATAACCACCCCCCGCCAATAAAAATTCATTAACATTATAAACAAGAGGGGGAAAAAAATCTAATAAATAAAAGAGTGCCACACTCAGCATTCCCCAACAGAAGTCCTACTGGGTTGCTTTTCCGCAACTGGATGGGAAGTTGTTTGTCCTTTTTTAGCACGTTGAAGAGTTTTCTTTTCCTCGTCAGCGCAGCAACAAAATGAGTAACTTTCCAATGTTTCCCACTGCAAATCTGAACAAAGCAACAGAGGCCATGCCGCTTAGAGCAGGATAAAAATCTGTCCTAAAATTAATTTAAACAGCACAATAAACACAGGTCAAATAGCAACAGAGCCAATAGTTCTATCCATGAGCTCTACCTTTTTTTAACTCATTTTTTTAAAGTTTAATTTATTAAACTATTTGTATGTACAAAAAAAAGAAGAACAAATTTGCTTTATGGACGGTCACATAGTCTTTAGGGGAGGAAAAAAACGAACTGACGAGACAAAAACGACTACAGTTATTGCTTGTTACTGCTGGAAAGAGTACGGACATCTACTCCAAAGTTTGTTGTTGTTTGGACTTTTTCCTTGTTGCTGTTTTTTTTTGTGTTGTTTGCTTTTTTATGTCTTGGTTTGTGCCGTTTCTATTGACAGCTATAAAGTAGGCAAGTGCAGAATAGCTTGTTGTAGCTGCTTGTCGACAGGGAAAGAAACAAAACATACACACACACGAAAGTTACAATTTCCACTCTTTGAAAATGCACTGAGCACCCACATTCGATAGGAATGCTTGTTTTTTTTGTTACCTCCATTTTTTTTTGTGGTTGTTTTCCTCCGCGCTTGGTTTGGAAACGATCAAGGCGGGCAGACACACTTTGTTTGTTTTAAAAGCTCAGTGACGGTGGATACGATCTGCTTTCCCGTTGGTTTGTTCCACAATAGCACCAGTTCGAGTGTCTGAGCTTTCGCAGTGTCGAGCAGAGGTCATGTAAAAACAATAAGACAAAGGATTAAATGCAGGGCTGAAGGGACGTTTATCAGGGCCAAGCTGTGTTGATATGGCAAAGTTCACCCACAGTGTCCATTATGGTCCAGATAAGATGTGCTCCTGGTTATCCAGGTCCAACACCAGAACGATATGATGAGCTACACTGGACCAGCTCCCCACACATATGAACATGCACGCACGCACACACACAGGAGAGCGACTCGAACAGAAACTCTGAATTATTTCAATATCTTACAAATTTAAGTGCATTCTGGATCAAATTAGGGGTTCTGTATCTTTAAAAAAATTCAGACATTTGACAGTTTGAGGAAATAAAAAAATTAAAATCAATCATTCAAAATTAAGATGATGTATATTGTATATTAAGTCTCTGATCTCCCATTAGAGGAGGATTAAAAACCAACTGGGAGTCTCACGTCACTGCATTTGGGTCCTTGGTGTTGGTCAGGTGGCTCAAGGTTCAGAGGTGTGGACGACCTCTGAGTGGAGGTCCTCCAACCGTGGGTTCAGCAGCACAGGAGCAGAAAGAAGGGGGAAACTAAATGCAAGGAGGAGGCAGACGGGGTGCTGCTGAGAGGCAGGAGCAACAGGAACACCGTTTAGCTGGGGCCGTGGCTGCTGTCGGAGGTGACTGGGTGTATGTACGCAGGCATGGCCAGATGGATAAATGGATGGGGGGGCAAGCGGGTTTGGCAGGGAGGTGGTGGTGGTAGTACAGGGCTCTAGGAGGAAAAGGCAAGTTTGACACTGCAGGAGGAGTAGCCCTCGTCGCTGGCCATGCTCTGCAGGCTGCTGTGGTCGTCCAAGTCGCTGGTGCTGGCTGTGCTCACACTGTCCAGCTCTCCATGGGAGAACTCCGTGCTTTCCACGTCCACCTCAATCTCCTCTGCAGCCCAGGACAGAGAGGTGGAGGGAGGAGAAAGGGAAAACAAACAATTTGATTGAGGACTGAGAAACCGATCCTGTATGGTTCATTTGTGGATATCACATATGGAGTAGTGGAAAAAAACAGGATACTTGCTTAAAGAATAAGGCTCACAATATTCAATATTTTTCTAAATGTCAACGAATCCCATAAAAAGACCAAAAGTTAAAATACATGAGTCCTTTCCATGGAATTTGTTGATAATAATGAAAACACAGAATTTCGGTGGACTTAAAAGATCTCCTGCACACATGTATTAAGTCATCACACACAGTCCCAGAGGGACTCTGACCGGTACAACCTCACTGTCATAAAATCTGCTTGTAATCTCAGCCTCACTCACCTTGGTCAGAGTCAGAGCGGTCGGAGCAGAGGGTGGAGCCCACACTGTCCATGCGTATCCTCTCCCCCTCTGCTGGGCTGCCCAGGGCTGCAGCACTGCTGCCTCCCCTCAGCAGCTCCAGCTGGCGCTGGAGGTGCCTCTGCTCGCGCTCCAGAGACTCCAGCTGGTACTGGCTCTTCCTATCTGTCTCTTCAAGTTTCTGGTCGGGAGAAGGAGAAGGGGGAGACAGAGAAATGGTTAATTACGTACACTGAAGGTAAGCAGGTGAGGGAATTTGTGGAGAGACTGGGAGCAAGACAGTGAAGAAATATAGAGGAGATAAGAGGGAGCAACTAACGATTAATTTCATTATCGAGTAATCTGTATTTTCACGATTCATCATTTAGTCTGTGTAAAATGGTGAAATTGCTTCTTTTGTCCAACCGAACATTTGCTTCCCGTCGACAAATTAATCGACTAAAAGTTGCAGCTCTACGAGTGAGAGACGGAAAGCAGGAAGAACGACTTCACCAACAGTGCTGAGATACTGAAGACATAAATGTTGTTAGTCTGTGAGCAGATTCCTTCTGTATCAACAGGCTGTTTGAATACAAACTGTGTTGTGCTCTAACCTTACAGCCTCATGTCACGGTCGCCGACAGCGACGAGCGTGACTCTCGGCGACGGACCAAAACAATGGACCATCAATAAAGCGATGGAGAGACTCAAGTTGACAGCAGCAGAAGTGCAGGGTGGTGGTAGTAGTTGTAGCTGGGAGGAGGGGCACAACAACAATATCAGCTTTATGCCTCCCCTCTCTGTTACGTGAATGCACGCAATGCTAGGCTCCTCACATGCACACTGCTCAGTCTCAGGCAGTCACATGTCTGATTTCGAAGTGGATGGGAAAGCGTGAGGCAGGATATCTTTACATGTTAAATGCTGTTTAAGACTGGGAGGTCAGGCAGGGAAATTAGCACCAGTGACCAGGGTTATTGGTTTGTTTTTGTCAAAACATTTGGGTCTGCTCAAGAGAATATTTAACACATCAATTAACCTCAGAAAATTAGGCTTATTCCCTTTATTTAATTTTGGTGTTCCCTTCATACCCTGTTTAAGCATTCAACAACTAAAATGATTAGTTTCAGGGTCTGTGATGAAAAGGGTTGGTGAATGAAAATTGCAATAAAATTCCATCAATAACCACATGTAATCAGTTTCATCTGGAAAACATTTGTGCCATGACTCGGCCTCTGCAGCAACACAAATGAATTACATAGTGATGCCAGCAGTACGTAGTAAAATCTGGCAGCAAAGGTCAAAAGAAATAAAATCCAAGGCTGGATTTATTTTTATGCATGGTAGTGCATCTTAGAGCATTTTTCAACATCTTATTGCCATTACGTGTCATTTATATTGTTATCTGGTTTTCATCTTTGCTCAGTTTCGCTGCAAAATACTTTGTGCGTGTGTGTCATCGGCATATTTCTCTTGGGTTTCATGTATTTCAGGTGCCACGACTGGTGTTGCTATGTTGCTGGCTTAAGTTCTTCTCTCGCCCTGTGGTGGATATTTACGTGTCAAACTAAGTAATCCAAGACCAGTTTTAGCTCTGCGTGGGCCACTTATCCTCACCTTTATGTGTGCTTTGGCTTTGTTGAGCAGGCCCAGGGTGGTGTGGCGGTTGCAGTCGGGTCCCAGGGGTATGAGGGCCTTCAACCGCTCCAGACACAGCCGCAGGTGGGCTCGTCTGCAGAAAGGACACAAACAGACAAACAGAAGGATTACATACATGTACAACAGAGAAGGGCTGAGGCCTGCATAGTAAATAGTGTCTGGGAAATGTCTTGTTCAGGTAGATCCAACCAGTTTGTCTCATTTGCAGTGTATTCTGCTCAGAGTCATCCAGTGGTATTTTCTATTTTCTCATGCACATATAACAGGCTATTTCAAGCTATTTATATAACTTTACACCCACCCCAAGCAAGAGCAACAATGTACAACTGTTCTTAGTGGGTTCTGATTATTTCTAATGGCATCTGAGGTTAAAGATGTGCAATTCTGCATCTTAACGCATGCAGTATCATCTTCATCTTGGGATGAAGGCTTCTTGCCTACATTATAAACAACAAGTTGGGGCAGGAAGGAAAGGTGTAATGGCATTTCCTGGACCCTGCTCGGCTCGTACGCTCCATCATCCTGACAGTCCCTTATTCTGTGACTGCAGACAGGTAGTGGGTAATATCTATCCTGCTAATGGCCCAGAGTTGAGAGGTAAAGAGAGATAATTGTGGCTTTAACACAATCACTGCTCCATTAGCAGGAGCTGCCCTTTCAGCCAGCCTAAAGGGAACAGTGGATAGACATTAAGAGTCAGTGAGTGGACTCAGTGGAATAACCCAGACTCAAGAACTATCTCTGGGGGAGCCTAAAGGAGACGATCCCAGGGGACCAGAGCAGGAATTCACAGAGCTCATATCGCTGGGCTAGACTGCTCTGTGCTATGTTCCGCTGCTTTAAGACTGGTGGAGGCTTATGAGCGCTGGCTAGAGTGCATCTGTCTGAGAGCAGGTCAGTGTGTGTGTGTGTGTGAGAGTAGTGGAGTTTCAGCTATGCATGGATGGTGCTGATAAGAACGCGAGAGCAGAACGAGCTTAAACTACATGAACAAAACAAGAGCAGCAGGTCCGGGGAGTGAAAGAGCAGACGTCCTGATTCAGTCTGCTAAAAAAAGTTTGGAAGTCACAAGACACGGGACACACGCACACATTCAGTGTGGGGGTTTGTGAAGTGAGTATCAGTCTGTGCAATCAGTTCTACCAACAGGAGACGGCAGAGTCCACCTTTACTCTACACACACACACGCACAATTCACGAACACAGATATCAGCTGGCAATCACATTTTACTGATGGAGAGGGGGGTACACCCACTCCAACACAACATGGCAGAATATCTGTCTCGCTGATTCCAGTGCTGCTGACCATTTTGTTCAACACTGTAATTCTGCTTATTACTTGACAACATGGAAACAACAGCGCACCCACCTTTCTCAAATTAAATAGGGATGCACATTGAATGTTCAAACATTGCTGATATGTCAGTAAATTATTTATCGTGCAGCTGTGGCTGAAGAGCACACATATCATTCCACACATATGAACATCCACTTTTTAAATCCTTAAACTTATATATTACTCATGCATGCATTTTTTCCACACAGGACGCACTGGTCATGCATGGGCTTGTCTGTCCGTCTGGCCTGTCAGGCATCCAGTTAACAAACTCCAAACATCGGAGACCACGGGAGACCCGTCGAGATTAAAACAACCATCTCAGCAGACAACCTCAGATAACTCCCACTTACAACCACTCCTGTCCCGTCTCCCAACCCTCCCCTCTCCCTGACCCAACTGACATGGCATATGTGTGGAGGAAAGCGGGGGGTTGCTGACCACACAGGCACCGCACAGTATCAACGCTTGTCTGGTACCGGCTACAGTCAAAAAATACCCCATTATGGTTCTTAGGTTTTTAGTGCAAAGTCTTCTATTGGTGAGTGTGAGGTGTCACCTGTCGGGGCTGCTGAATCACCACTTTCTGCTGAGTCAGTGAGAAACCACAAACACCCCTCCACACCCACAAGATGATGATGATGAGGAGGAGTCTGTCCTCTTTCAGCACATTGAGTCCTTGTTCTGTCCTTTCACAGCTACCTTATGTACGGTGTGATCTGCTCTTAAAACATTCAAACTCCCTCGCCATGCCTCTTGTTGATAGACAGACACATGTGAGACGGCTGGGTAACATTTGTCCTAATCTCTGAGTGCATGACGCACTATGATAACTGCAGAAGGCAAAGAAGCCCCCCAAAACGCATGAGAGGGAGTATCTGAGCAGCAGTGTGTGACTAAGAGAAAGTGTGTACTGTGTAATTCATGGTCATCACATTGGGACTGCCTAGTAATGGCAAGTCAACCTGGAGCTCTTATTCTCAGCAGGAAAGTATTTCAGGAATCATTCTTGGACAAAAATTGACCAATTATGTCCTCACAGGCAACTTAAGATAATGTCGGCGACTGCTTTATCACATTAGTCTGTAGCACCAGCACTATCTCAAACTGTCTCGCTGAGGGGTAAAGGTCATAAGCTACCGGTTACTGTTGATGTCCCCAAGGCGGGTCCCTTATCCCGGAAAAGGTTTATTTATCATGTAGCCACACAGCCAAAGAGCATTTGCAGCTTACAATATTGGCGAGTGAGTGAGTGGTGGCTTGTGACCATAAATACCTGCCTGCAGCAGCCAGGATCTTTCTTTGCCTCTCCACCCTCTTGTAGCCACGTAACACAGCAACCAGCAACAGAGCCTGCTGTTTGCCAGAGTTCTCGGAAAAGACCGGTGCTAGTTACATAAACAGCTATGGATTTACTAAGCAGCCCCATAACTTCGTGTCCTCGGCTGCTGATGCTAGGTAGGTAGATCGGTTAGGTACACTTTGTTGAAGGATGTGACATCACAGGATGACAGGCCTGTGTCAGTAGGTTGCCGAAAATGTTTTCATCAAGGGGTTAAACTGCTCTCCTGAGAGAAGAGCTCATTATAGCATGTTAAAGTGCCAAAAGCTGTCTTTTTGTAGACATGGCTATACAATTAGTTAGCTTTGTGTATAAAATTATTGAGATTAAAGAATCATAGGTGCTATGATTAGAAAAAGTAAAAAAAAAATCAAACATTTGAGGACTCAAAACACTCAACCAAAGCAAAACAAAAGAACAAAAATCTAAATCAAAGGCCAAAACTGCCACGAATGACCGGATCAATGTGACAGCAGAATAGTTCAGAGGGCAAAAAGCTTGATAAAGTGACAAAAGAGTAATCATGAATTAAAATATCCCTAATGCAGACTGACAGCAGTGAGGGCAGTTGCTCTGCACTCCAGTGTCTAATGAATGGCATAGTGAGCTGTAGGCTGCCTGAGAGGGGAACTCTTCATCTGTGGAGGATTACATAACACGTGGCCAGTTGCTACCAGGACCTGTGCTCCAAACTGTCACGCACAGCAGGGAAATCAAATCCCTCGCTGACAATAAGACAACACGGACAGAAAAAAAGGCTTGTTTTGCCTTGTATTCAGCGGGAGGGAGATTCCTGGGAAAGTAAGCGAACACAAACGCATGTTTCATTTTGTTTTTACTTGGTTTGTTTTGTTCGCTGCCTTGCGGGTACGCCTCAGCAAACAGCTGCATTTGAAATCCCACGCGCTCGCGGGTTGTGAGGTGAGCTTCTGTGGACTTGAGTCTTGATACAGATCGATTTATAATGGAACTGCCTATTCAAAAGGAAACCACATCTACAGCTGCTGCTGATCTCTCACGAGTTCATGAGGGTTACCTGGAACACACAGCGTAAATATACGCAGCTCATGACAGCGTTTCTAAAAGAGCTGTGTGGAGCTTTCAATTTTCATTTATGAACATTTATGAACTCAGACTTTTACACAATGAAGAATCAGTTAATGGTGGTTTGGTTCAGAAATGACCCTGAACGCTATAAAATTGGTTTGGTTTTATAATTACAAATTGTACAATACTTTGTTTGTATATTGCATGCTACCTCTTCAATTCTGCTGAATACTAGCAGTATACCTATCTGCTCAGGTGATTCTTTACAGTCCCTTTTGTAAAGCATTTGTCTATCAGAAGAAAACACAGGCTAATCATCATTTAATTTGGTCGAATCTTTAAAATTTTAATCCAAATATTGACCTGATGAAGACTCGACTGAGACTGACAGATTTAAACAAAGTTACTTTGCATGATTTACACTCTTCATTGATTTATTACCTATTAGAAACAGGAGAATTTAGGTGTGCAAAATCCTAAAGGCACGACTTACAGGCTGACCAGACACAGCCGGCCTTCCCTTTCCTCCTGAGACAATGGGGCACTTCCACTCTTCTCTCAGTGTGTGTGTGTGTGTGTGTGTGTGTGTGTGTATGTGTTCCTGTGGCTTGTGTTCCTGATGGGCCCCAGATGGGCACACAGGCAGGCAGCTCCTGCCTCTTGGCTTTGACATGTGAGCGAGCAGCCAGCCGGCCCCGGGTCACTGCACCACACCTTTCCTCCTCATCCACCCTCTTCTTCTCTCACTCCTACTCCTCATGAATCATGTGCACGACCCTGCCTTTATATCCCAAATCCCACAACTTTCAGTCCTTTTTTTTCTCCTTGCTTCAATTCAGTTTGATCCAAATGCAAAGCTCTGCCTTATTTGTACGATTAAATACCACTGAGAAGTGGTTAGCCATTATAGTCATGATCTGTAATGCTTGGTGCTCCTCTGTTGCGACTCGCCGCTCTGTATAACCGTTACAAAGGCGTAATGGGGAGTCAAAGTTGTTCCGCCTCTGACACGGCAGCGGAGGCAGTAACAGCGCCGAATCGACGTCTGTATAAAAGGAGCGAGCCAGCGGGGCGGAACGACGAGACAGGGCTGTGACGTTTGGTCGACATATTTTGTGTGCAACCCACAACCGGGAGATTGAAAAGCAGCTAGCAGCAGTTAGCAGCTAACTCAAACAAAAAGAAAAACAACTGAGAGTGTGAGACAATGAGAGCTACAAAGGCAGCGTAGAGAAGGGTCTTCGTTGCGGCGATATTGCGCAATCTCGGTGTAAAAAGGGCTTATATTAAAACGAACCTGTCGTCATTACTGCACTGCTCTTGCTCTCAGTGTAGCCGTTTTACTTGTTCTTGAAAATGCATCACACTGCCTTCGATGTGATTGAAGCCTTTTTAAAGAAGCACTTTGAAGCTCTCCCTGTTGGTATGGGAGAGCTGCCCACCACAGCTCTTACAGAACCTACGCACATCATATGTACATCTCTTGTCAGTGCAGAGAACAACAACAGCTCTGCACTCAACCTCCCTCGTCCTTGTATTATCGATTCACACATATGCAGAGTGCATGTGCCTCCGGATGAAGGGCGCGCACACCTCAGTGTACATGCCTACACTCACTTTCTGACATCTGATATCTCTGTAGTCTGTAAAAACTAGCGTCAAGCAAAAGCTGACAAATACTTCCTTGAAATGTTTGTCAGTGTGATGAGAAACGGGTAAAAATGCACCATTAAGCTGTAATTCCAAAATCATTAAGAGGACAAGAGCAATCAGTGCATTACTATCTTGAAAATATTTCAAAGACTCAGGAGACATGAACACATGCAGCTTTTCAATTCTCCTTTGACACATCCTGTACAAAAACAAGGAATCTTTTTTTAATGAAACTCCAAATCTTCATCTGCAATTGTAATTGTACCTCAAGAAGTCCCTTCTCCTGGGGTGCACAAATGTCTAAAGGCCAAGGATCTTTTGGGGTTACTCTGCTCTATTGATGATTGCTCACTGGTCATACAGAGTTGATTCATTATATAAAGACTTGGGAAGTGAATAATTGTGAGTTGTTTTCACACTAAATGTAGCCAACGTCTTGACAAAAAATGTGAGTGTAAGAAAAATCAAACTGAAACTTTTCTTATTTCTCAAAACAAGCAAATTATTATTTATTACATAAATAGATATAAGGACATTATAGTCCCCGAGTTAGTTCCTGAGACAATTTGTCAGCCCTTCATCATCTGATGCTAACGGCATCTAATCTTCCAGTATTTTCCTGTTTCCTCCTTTTTTTTCTTAATAGGGCACACATTACATAAATGTTCTTGTTGTTGTGCAGTGATGTTATTTTGACGGTAATTCTTTTGACTAAATTGCGCGGAACATTATTTTACCTGCTCAGATGCATCCTGGTATTTTGAAGACCTTACTTGATGGTTATGTGTACAATTAGGGAGCCATCCAGGCTCTACTTTCCTGTTACTTACACGGACTTAAAAGCCTCGCTTGAGTATCTGGCAAATTTGTGTGAATCTGATGCATGCTGCTAGTGGATAGTTGGCATTGAGAGGAGATGGTGTGAACAGAAATAAAATAGCATATTCATATCAATATAAGTGACAAGTATTGTTTTCTTCTACTCAATAAATAATTGCATCTGAAAACAGCACTGACAAAGCAACCAGAGCTTCTGCTTATTTTTCATTCAAAGTCCTCTTGAAGCAACGCTGTTAGACGCAGTGTGAACGATGGGGGGGAAAAAATATGGCTGCCCTAGATTCCAAACTTGTGAATATATAAATAATGGATAACTTCTCAGGCCATCCAAGATGACATAATTACTGGATGTGCTCTTCAAGGGGAGGGTCAGATTTCCAGCCCAGATACCAGTCAATGCACTTCACTTTGGCAAATCCCACACTCTCAAACCCATTTAACACACACACACACACACACACACACACACACACACACACACACACACACACACACACACACACACACAC
>JBBPCS010001589.1:0-14824 GCA_037974645.1 Hollardia meadi
CAGCCAGTGATTGAGTGACAACATGCGGCTAAACATATCATCACTGGTCCGATTTGGAAGGGGGCCAGAGAAAACTATGGAGTCCGACATTGTCTTTGCATATGTACACACCGAACAATATTTACCCAGTTGCTGAAACCTTACGGAAAAGGTTCTGTTTGGAAGTGGATACCTGTGGATTTGGTTCAACAGAACCAAAACAATTGAGCATTTATTTTTCTCTTGCTCTGTCACAATGCAGTTTTGGCAAAATCTTAACAGTTGGCTAAATATCAGAACTGACAATCCTTCATTTGATTTAATGCAAGTTTTGATCTATATGGATGGTCTCCCAAAAAAGGGGTCAAAGATTTTGAACATAATTATCATTATGGGTAAATACCATATTCGTAAAAACAAATGGATGAACAGCAAACCCTCCTTAACTGGTTTTAAAAGTGAAATTAAAAACTATTTATCATCCATAAAAATGCTATCTAAAGATAATCAGTCTCTAAATGATGAAGTCTCTTGCACTTTAAGATATAGTCTTTGTTACACAAACTTCATGGTTTACTTTTTGTGACATTGTCAACCCCCAAAGTGTTTAAATAATTTATGTTTTCTGTTGTTGTTTTGTTTTGTTTTGTCTTTTCTTTCTTTTTTTTTTTTAACTTATTTTGAACTGTATTGTTTCGTATGCAAACTGCTGTTCCTTATTTGAGTTTGTAAATTGATTTGTTAAATAAAGTTTGAAACCCCCCCCCAAAAAAACCCAAACAAACATAAAAGTAGTTTGTAAATAAACACTAAAATAAGGTGGATAGTTAAGATTAAGTGTGGAAATGAAAAATAACCTATAAAAATAGGGTAATCAAATATAACCGCTGAAAATGTAGCTAGCCCCTGCGAGCACAGACTCTGAGAAGGGACCTGACATGTTCAAGAGGTAAAACAGTAAGAACGGACATGGCGTTGTCCACGACATCACCGTGCATATGTTCTCGACACAGATGCCACTGCACAGGGCCGTAGACACTGCAACACTGCGTGTTGAGTGTGCGCGGACTACAGAGGGAGTGTCACGTCCTGCCCGCCAATAGGCCTGAGATACACACACATAACCAACTGTCAAGGCGCTTCTTGGACAGGGCCTTTACAGCCATCCCATCCCCGAAGCAAACAAACAACTATTCTGTGTGTCTGATGGGGGCCTTGCGTTCAACATAGCATGCTAACGCGCAAACTGGGCAAAACAGATGCAGTTTCGCCTCCCTGTCCCCAGTGTGGGGAGGAGGGCAGAAAGCATCCAACTGACTAATGAGCTCCTTCAGTTCTTCAGTAAAAAGGAGGGATTCGGTCTGACAGTCCCACCACTGCAGTCACCCCAGAGTAACAAACAACAGGGGTTAACTGACAGGGCAGTCAGCTCACCCACCCTCTTGGCTGAGGTCAAAGTAAGCAGCACAGCTGGCCAAGGTATGCCAGGATATGACATCTCCATTTGGCCCTGCATTCTGAGAAAATCCACCAAGCTGGCAACAGGAATTTTGGAAATGAAAAATACCCCTACCAAAGGGGGGCTTACCAGCTTGGGAATAAGCGGTGGGGGAAGCAGGCGCCCAACATGACCCACCGCTATTGTCATCACCTGCTGAAAGTCCAGTGAACTGAGGTGGCCGCTGCACTTCTGTGACACTGAGGTGGCAGAAACTGACGAGATGTTGTCATCATCTTTGTGCGGTGAAACTGAAGCCTACGTCTCAGCTGGCATGATGAAAGGCGGCGGCTGAGGCACTCAAAGCAGTAGGCAACGCTCAAGGTTCTTGAAGCGGCGGCTCGATCTGTGGAGACAAACACACATTCAGTGGACAAACTCACCATGCGCTGAAGAGAAAAAAGATAGTCAGTGGTGTATACATGGTATTATATACGTTGGTGCGTCCACGTATTCAAGAAGGCTTGCAAGTACGCAAATTTCAGTGGGCGAATACATGATCATGATTGGAGCAGAGTAGTACCCATAGAGTCACCCTAGTAGAGGGTGGAGCCTGTGAGATGGAACCAATGTTTAAGTAATGAGTAATTAATGAGTTGTTACTCGTGTTCTGATCACCAGCTGATTCACAGTTAATCAATTACCTCTCATGAAGAAAGTGATCAATATGATGGGTTCACACACAGCCATGAACTAATTATTACCTAATGATTCAGTAAAATAGGATCTCCCAGTCTGTACTCACTATCTACTATATTCCTCCTTAGGAATTATTACAGAAGTATGTAATAATGATTCATCAATAATCTAGTTGCTCCTGATTTGTTCCTCACTCGTTTCTTAATTAATAATTAGGTAATTTGATAAGAGGTTCCTCATTAACTCATGGTTAAAGCAGTTAGTTCCTCATTTGTCCCATGTAACTAGACAAAATTATATGTACCTTATTGTAAAGTGTTACTGAATTCAGATCAGTTATGTAATAGCCATATGACAACATAAAAAACATATTAAAAGTTTGAAATCTTAAGTAAGTACAGGTGTATTTCCAGTAAATTTTACTTTAACTTTTGAATTGAATAATGAGCTTTTTAGCTCCCTGTTAACTGAAAAAGGAATGTGTTTGGGGCTGTATCCTAGTCTGCTATATTGTATGAATGTGAGACTAGTCTTCAAGTGTCTCTAAAATCTATGGAGACGACATGAGGACATCCACATACCAACCTGAGCTATTTAAGGACACAAATACAAGACAAGAATGCAAAATAAATTCTGAATTGACTGTCTGTCTGCTGTTTACCACCAGCAGAAGATAATCTGAGAATGGCATACCTCTCAGCAAACCAGTTGTGCTTTGAACTATGAATATGGAGTCGTACACCACCTGCCTGTCCTCCTGTGGCACAAGAGTGAAAGACGTAGTGTTATGTCCATGGACCCACTGATGTACCAACAGCAGGAAGTTCTTCTGCTGCATGCTGCTGGATCATGACTATGATGTTTAATCATTTCATTAACTGCTGACAGTTGTGTATTTTGAGGAATATTGTTAAGACCTACAACTTTTGGCCAGTTTAATCTATAATCAACAGTTTTTAGTTATAAAATCTTTATCTGCAAAGTAACCAGTAGGCCTACCTTCAGCTGTCACATAAAGGGAGCGGGTAAAAAGTCAGTCAACATTCCCCTCTGAAATGTAAGTACAATACAAAGTAAAATGTATAAAATACAACTCCCCCAGAATTGTACTATACAGTACAGCATTTTTAAAGATACAGAGGTCAAAGCCTTTATAGAAATGTCTGTTCTTTGACTTGAAGTTTTTTAAGCATCCTGGCAGGAAACTTGACAAATAGGCTAAAGAGAATATGGAAACTCCAAATTTTGTTGTTGGCTACCTGAATACGTTCAGTTACTTGAGCTTGGACAACATAATTTGTTCTAACTTATCCAGGAATAAACACCCCCCGACTATTGTCATGTTGTTGGTTCCCCGGGAACACTTTTATTTTGAAAACCAAAAACCAACCTCTCTGAAGCGGAGGTATTAGATGCCGCTCGCTTGACTGTGCTGTTCCTTTTGATGAGGCCGCAAACCGACTCCAGATCAGAGCGGCGTGGCTCATTGTCCGCGAGCAGCGTTCTGTCAGACGGTCCGGAGCGGAGCTGGTCCTTTTCCAGTCCTCTGCCTGCGGGAATATGCTGGAATAGAGTGACCAGTTGGACTGGGGACACCCTGGAGACAATTCACTGCAAATTATCAGGATGGATTATGTCCTCAAACTATTTGAGCAAGTTCCAACAGGATCCGAGAAATAGAGGCAAGTTTCCCAAAGTCCCAGACTGCTGGATTATTGAAAGTGATTGACAGAGAGCTTCACTGCGGGACTGTGTGAGGAAGACTCATCAGCATGCAGAGGGTCAGTCAGGGCAGCTGAATGGAATGACCGCAGTGACTTTCTGTGTGATATGACAGTGTGTGTGTTTGTGTGTGTGTGTGTGTGTGCTGAGCTGCTGTGTGTTGTCGTAGAGGAATGCAGCAGCTCGGTCCTTCAGACACACTCCTGTCTGTCTGGAGCCTCCACACAGCAGACACTGTCTTAGGGGAGATAGTCCTGCACGGCACGGCACTGCACGGCTGTCCATCGTCAAGGTCCAGGTAAAACGCGTTATTCCTGTCGAGTGAAGAAGCTATATGCTGTGTTTTCCTTGTATTGAGATGCTTGCAGCAGTTCCTAATCGCGCCTCGCTGCTGTTGCTTACAGAATAGATCCTATTCTTTATGTTGAGGCTGTTGGTATGGTTCCACCCCTCCACACCGCGCTGTACGGCATTCTTTCTTACACTTGGTTTATTCCCACCGTGAATCACAACTTGTGGCTTCCCAGGAGTGAATTGGCTCCAGTTCAGCTTCCTCTGTTGGTTGGAAAGCAGAAGATGACCAGTATGATGATGCGTCTCGATAAAAGTGCACCCCAGCGCACACTGGCCTTCTGGGTATATCTGATTCTTGCTGTGAAAGTAAATGAGATCACAGTAACGCGGAGGTGCGAGCATCTTCTGGATCAGATGTGTGTGTGTACATTAAGACACAGCCTTGCTGCTCTATCATCTCTTCTCATCTGTCCTCCAGTGGACATGTTAGTGTTACTGCAGTCACACTCCAAAAGGAAAGGGCCATAAGAGAATGTTACAAATTACGCAGTGTTTCACAACATCTGCACAACTGTTACTGATGATGTAATGTGAATAGTGAATGTTATAATATGGCATGATATGAGTTTAAACAGATTTCATGTTAAAAACAATAAGCAAAAAAAGTAACAAATGCATGATTGTTAAATGTGTGAACACAAACAGCTATACAAGACCATTGCCCAAATAACATACACTGATTAACTTTTGGCTCTGTGAAATGTCGGATAATTGCGAAAAATTAGTGTCAAAGTTTCCCTTTGCCCAAGGTGATATATTACGGGGACCTTGGACTGTTGGCTGGACTCGGATCAACAGTCCAAAACCTAAAGATATTCAATTTGCAATCATCATATCATTAAAAAAATCACACAATGAGGGCAGAAAGTGGAACCACCAAACTTCTGGTGTTTCTGCTTAAAAAATGACTAACAATTAATCGATGGTCAAAATTGTTGCTGAATAATTTAATGATTAACTAATGAATGAATGAATTTTTTCAGTGCTTATAAAATTAAGTGGATAATGAAATCAGGTAATATCAAAGAATAACATGACTGATATGACAAAAAAACAGTCAAACTATTAGTAACCTACTTGATGGTTTTTGTAGGCACAATTCAAGAATTTATATAGGCCTACATTGCAGGGGTTCTCAACCTTTTGTAACTTAAGGCCCATTTTTGATTGCCGAAACATTTCTGAGGACGACCTTCCCAATTAAATGACATAAAAATCATAACATGACCACAAAATTGAAAAAAATTATTTATTGTAGTCAGGGTAATATTTCCTCAACACATGCTTTGGAGTATTTACTGTTGTAGGGTTGTCTCCCACATCACTTTTTCATTTCAAAAGCCATTTTGTGCCACTGCATCCGAGGGAACGTTAGCTAGCTGTGGCGGATGTTAGCTAGTATAGTGGTGGAACATGTTTGTCTGGTGATTATCAAATGTAACTGGTCATTGAAATTATGCATTTTAACTTGGCTTTTTTAAATTTATGTGAATTCCCGAGTACCTTTTAGATATAAAAATAACCATCGTTGTAAATTACAAAATAATAATAATAACAATATCATCAACTATTTGGCAGTACCACTGCTTCAGAGGCCCACTAGATGACGCTCTGAGGCCCACCGGTTTGGTTGAGAATACCTATATTACCACATTTGAATATACTTTTCTAGTTTCAACGACATGTAGGGAGCTCCAAATAGATTCGCAGCAATTCTGTTATATTTTAAGCCTCTTTAAATTAAATGTGAAAGTTCATTCTTGACCTCTGGAATACCTTGACAAATAATCTCAGGGTTTCTGCCAGTGTATTGCAGAATTGCAGCAGTGTATTGTATTGTTCAACATTTGATGCTTCGACTATCACAAGCTAATGTTGTCTAGCAAACCTTAGCTTGCTAGCTAGCCAATCAGTAAGTAACACAGATAACTACTAGGTAAAAGCCAAACAACCTTTGTTAGCCTGCGACGGTTCGATGAAGCGCAGCCGCTGAGCACCCCATCATCCTTGACAATGCAGTCTGAACAAGAACAGCTGAGTATTGAGTACTAACTTAGGCCCGGTGGGCTCCTGGGCTTGCAACAGAAACCCTGGTTTAGAGGACGCCCCTTTCATACCCAATCATGATACTATCACCTGTTACCAATGAACCTGTTTACCTGTGGAATGTTCCAACCAGGTGTTTTTGGAGCATTTCACAACTTTCCTTTTTGTTGCCCCTGTCCCAACTTGTTTGAAATGGGTTGCTGCCATCAAATTCAGAATCAATGAAGTTGATGAGGTCAGACATTAAAAGCACTGACTTTGTACTGTTTTCAGTTGAGTACATGTCAGAAAGGATTTTTAAATTATCACATTCTGTTTTATTTACATTTTACACAGCGTCACAATTTTTTTGGAATCAGGGTAGCTCTGATCTGCATGGGCCCTGCCAACTCCTAAGAAAAATATCTGGCTTTTTCACTAAAAATAGCTGCCTGCTGCAACAAGGTTGATAAGAGCAGTGAGACTTAAACCTGAGGGGTATACTACAAAGCAACTTGGACATAGCCAAGTCACCATAAGTTGCCATAGCGTCGGTGGCAGCATTCTTCTGCTGGCTCACCGGTAGCGATGCGTTTTAACAAAGATTGATTTTCTATAGCAGACGGGGGCCGCAACCATAGCGACAGAGTAGGCTTCATAATGGGCTACAGGCTAGGCAAAGTCTGAGTTCAGTTCCACCATCTAACATTTCATTTATTATTTATAATAAGAATGGTTTGTTGTCTTTTTATGGGGACTGATTTGTTACCATGTAGTCATTATTCACTGCTGAAAAATAATAGTGACATCACACAGTTGAATTCACACATATGTTGCAGTCTGTAATGACCTCCACCGAGAAGGTTATGTTTTCACCCCTTTCTGTTGGTTGGTTGGTTTGTTAGCAGGATTACACAAAAACTACTGGATGGATTTCAATGAAACTTGGTGGGAGGATGGGGAATGGGCCAAGGAAAAACCCTTTAAATGTTGGAGCGGATCTGGATAAAGGGGTGGATCCAGAAATTTTTATCACCTTTGTTAACATTGCGAGATTTTTTCAGTTTTTCCACATTTTCGTTAATTTCTTAGCGAATAGTGCATGAATCTTGATGAGAAAATTCATGCATATGTAGGAGGTGGGTATCTATGAGGATGTACAATTTGGTGCGGATCCAAATCAAAATTCTGGATTTATTTAGTGTAATTTTGTTTCTCATTAGTGTGATTTTATGCTGTGAATAAATGCTGTTTTGTTGGCTTAGCTATAAGGTTTGATTCAGCTTAATTTAAGGGGACTGTTGGGCCTTGGTGGAGGTATGCACTCTACTGAGTGCCATTCTAGTTAGCACAAGATTTTCCTTGAGGCTACTTCATTACATTCTCAAAGATTGGTATTAATAATGGAGATACAGTTGGCCCGTTTTTAACTAGATTACTATGCGGAAAAATTCCGTTAAAAAGGATGGAGTTGATGACTCTAATCAACAAAAAACTGGTCAGAGGTCTGTTTTGAACATTGAAAGCTGGAAAGATGTTCTTCAACTAACCCATGTTTGTCAAACAGAACCACCTGGGGAGGCGGGCTTTGAAACAGAAGTTGCATAAGTATAATTAATGTGGTGGCATAAAAGAATAAAAGTGCTCTAATGCCAGCAAGGCGATCTTGCTAAACTGACTCTTTTATTTACTTAAATAAAATCCAATTTGGCTCATTTTATTACAAGTGTCCGCAGTATTGTTAACGATAGACAAAATAAAATCTGTTTTTGCTGAGGCTGAGTGGGGGGCAGGATGTTCTTCTCGCTTTTAGAATCACTGATCTAATCCAAAGAACCAAAAGCATAAAGAACTTTGATGAAGTGTGATGAGGCCCAGCCCCATCTATACATGAATATTTACACAAGAGAGACAGAGAAATGACTCAGCTGTGAGCTGTCTGACAGTCAGCATGGTGAGAACATTTTCCACTCATTGTAACAGGCGCAGGATTGTACGACTGTAATTGCAGCCAGTGTTTTCACTCAGCTTTGTTTATGACCCTGTGGGAACATGTGTGAGTGTTTCACTACTTTTGTTTGTACCTCATTGAATTTACAAGCTCACAGACATGGAAGGTTTGGAATGGGTCGAGGACTTTAACTCTGATTACAGTGATGATTTACATTGAGAAAGGACAGTATGTGGTAAACAACCACTGACTAATGGGTGACCAAAGTGAGTTAGGGCAGGGCCACGGATGCCTGGATTCCAGGCATCCATGTCTGATGTATAATGTCTCTGTCATGTTGACAGATAAAATGCATTTCGGTAGGAAACTTCAACAGCTAAATCCTACTGTTAAAGCAGATGTATGCTTCTGTGTCCGAGGGTAGAGGGTATGCTCCGAGGCATCTAGCATTATGGAGACCACAAGAGCTGTGGATGGTAGAGAATATTGATGTTGAGACAGACTCAGCTATCTGCTCCTTTTCTGTTACACTGGCCACTGTCCCTCTATTACAAAGTCAAGGAAAGAATTTCAACATATAAATGCATGAAATGGTCTGATAATGCTCAATATATCTATCTAGTGTTGTGATGGTGCTATGAAAATAAGTGGATTAAATTCTATAAGTTGAACTACCGTATCACGCAGTTCCTAAACTGGAAGCATTGATTGATCTATTGGAGCACCTTGACAGAGAAGCATAAATCTGGGTTTTCTTGTGATGTTTATAATGTCATAATGTTGTTAAGAGAGTTAGCTGTCACCTCATTGTTAATCTTTTCCAGTTTTAGACAAAACATTACATATGATCACATGACATCCTTAAGCCATTGCAGCTGCGAGCAGAAGGTGTCATGCTAATAATGATGTGAAGTCTGAAATGTCTAGAGGTTTGGAAGAAAATGGGCGCCAGTACTTGGGGACTCCTTGGGGAAAATTTCATAATGAAGGGGCAGTTCTTAATTTTAGCCCATACTGAAACCTACTCCGTCATTACGTTTGCTTTCCCCTTCTGCTCTAGAAAACCAATCTTTGTTAAAATGCACTGCTACCAGTGAGGCAGCACGGGAATGTCTCCACCAACACCGGTTTAAAAACTCTGGTATACTGCAAAATACAGAGATTTATCTGGTGGTGATCGGCTTAATCAGCAATGTGTGAACTTTTTTGGCAGGGTATTGAACGTATGGACGTTCATTTATATGAAAAAAGTCACACACTCCACTTTAGAGTGGAGTGAACCTTGTGCAGAACTGTGTGAGTCTAAGTTGGGTACAAGAAGAGCTTTTGTGGGTCCAATCAATATTCCCTTTCCACCACTCATCAGTAAAGTTGATGGCCAGCTCATGCTCCCAAGCAGCCTGTTATACTCGCAGAATAATCATCAAATGACAGGAACTGATTGCAGATCTTCAAGATCAGTGACTTTTTTTTAGGGTTTAGTTCAAAGGGCATGAAAAACTTCTTTTAATAACAATAAAGCCTCCACACCCACACGTCTCATATTCTTTATTGAACACACATAGAAAAACATGACTGCTCTCTTCGTCACCTAAAGGCAGTTAATGCCCAACACTGGTCGTGACATGGAATGTAGTATGGAAAAATCTTGCTCTGGATCCGCTGTTAGCAAACATTTCCGCTGTTTTGCCAATATTGTAAAACATTTCAATCAATGTAATTTAATTTCAGACTGTAATTATCACAAACATTTGTAGAAATACACATTTAGATATTAAAGTGGAAATAGACAACTTTCCTCCCCCTAGCATTTCCAAGTGGTGGACAGCGTTAGCAACATGGCTACTGCTAGCAGTCTGGCTACTGTCCAAAGTAAAAGCAACTGTAAGAATTTCAATTGGACCTAGAAACTCTGGTCTCAGTGCTGTGATAAAGGCAGAGTAAACACCCAGTTATATCAATAAGTAGGCAGGTCTTGTTACTTACTGATCTAGTAGAAAGGATGTTGGTTTTGAACCCTCTCAAGTCCCGGTGGTAAGAGGAAACACATATCGACGGGGGAACAGATTTCCACACAACACCGGAGCTCTTTCCATCGAGTGAATGCCCGTCCGTTCACTCTTGTTTTACCTCAGTCTCTATCATTCTCCTTTTTTGCCTTCTTTGCCTTCTCCATAGGCAGGGTTCTTTTTCTTTTGCAGGGTAGAGTTTCCACAGTTATTCCATTTGTTCCACTGTTACCTGGAGATAGCGTTGGGGGAGAACGATGCCCCTTCCCGTTTTAGTACCACAACGGCTGATGCGCTACCTAGGTGCCATAAGGTCATTGTGAAAGCCAGAACCGATCAAAATGTGGATGGTGTCATATTTCTTTAGCCATTACACTGTGCAATATATATTGACTTCACAATTATAAGCCAAAGCTCAAAAATTGTCTATTGCCTGTTTAAAGCTGCTGTGTGTAGAATTTTTATGGGATTTCAGCATATGTTTTAATTATATTGAAGGCATATGCTTTTGCTTTGGAGCAAAACATTTCAGAACACCTGCAAAACATATCTGACCATGTGTCCCTGGCTCTGATATATGAGAAGGATGGGGCAGTGGCGTGTATTGCTGTCTTCCTCATTGTCATTTTGATACTACCAGTAGTGGGCACCTGTCAGAAATTTTCAAATCGTACACATTGTGGCTTTAAATTTGTTCAAAAAGTTATTGGTACTGTACATTTAAAAGTCCAGTGTGTGGATTGACTTAGGGGCAGAAATAACATACAATATTAATTGTTATTTCAGTAGAAGAATCAACGTGTTTTTGTTCCCTTAGCATGAGCCTTTTATATCTACAGATATTCATATGAGATATTTATGCAGATTATATCTACCAGGAGCGGGTCCTCTTCCACAGAGTCCGCCATGTTGCACCGCCATGTTTCTGCAGTAGCCCAGAACAGACAAACCAAACACTGGCTCTAGAGAGGGTCTTTCATGTTTTCTTTGGCCACTGTGGGAGAGGGTCAGATGAGGGATGTTCAGTTGGTTGCAACCACACTGTGGGATGTCATGCCTACACATTTGACCTTTAAATAAAAATAGCCTACTATGGTTAACAGAGATGGATATTTTGTACATATCACATTTTTGTCATCTATCAGGTCAAAGTTTAAAAAATAAGCTGACTGATTTGTCCTGTACCTCTAGATACAGTATCATATTTGTATATTCATTACAGCTGCAGTCATCTTTGACATGTCCTCTCTCTCAAAGTCCCCTGACAGGTTGTAACCGAGAGCTCAAGCTCTGACCTGTGTCATGAAGACCCAGAAGGCCCGAGGTGTTACAACAACTTCCTGCAGAGGGAAGTCTCGCTTCACCTTACGAGGCAGAAAGAAGAAGGGCGGGGTGATCAAAGGCAAGCTTCGCATCCGCTCCATGCCTGGAGCTTTCCTGGTGCTGGGAGTCATCGTGGTGGTTGTTGGCACCGCTCTTGCTATGGCGGGATACTGGCCCTACCGAATATCAAAATCGTCCATCCTGGGAGCTGCAGATGGGGAAAGTATCTCTGAATCACAGACTTCAGGCTGGAGTCTGGGAGCTAAAGGCCTCCTATCCACTGCCAGCCTCATCCACAGTGACCGGATGAAGCTGCTGGGACCTGTCATCATGGGGGTGGGACTCTTCATCCTCATATGTGCCAACACAGTCCTGTACGAGAACAGGGACAGAGAGACTCAGATGCTGCTGGCTCAGATGCGCAGTGTAATATGTTCCGTCTCCACGGCTGTGCCCTCAGCAGACCTTAAAGAAATAGCAGGAGCCAATTCGATGGCCAAACACTACCAATGGGTAAGCAGTTTACCTGCTGCCCATCTCAACATCCTCTGTCTGCAGCAGCTGGCCAGCTCTGAGCCCCTGCTCCGGACCAGACACCCCAGAGACCAGGAGGACAGTGTGCAGGGTGTCTACCAGCTAGCTGTTCTCCAGACAGAAGCCCTCCACCACCAGGAGTCAGAGCTTCCACCTTCCCTCCACTCCTCCCAGTCCAACTCCTGCAATTCCATTCAGACAGACTTTAATACACAGTGTGGTGCTGAGCACGGGGGGAATGCCAACTTCAGGTCACAGCCCACCCCACTCATCAAGCTCAACAGCTGCCTGGTGTCTGCCAGCTCCATGTCCACCCTGGGGGTGGATGAGGTGGATGTCCCAGCTGCCCAGCCGAGGCGCTGCCACAGTATGAGCCACAGGACTAAGCATTATGTAGCCCAAACAGTTGTGTGTGTGGAGGAAGGATTCCATCGACCCAGAGAGGAACATGACGGTTGGCCGGTCGTGACGAGGAGAGAAGGTGGTTCACAGGTCTGTGTGAACATCCCCGGGCAGGTTGTGGATGCTGCGGAGGAGCAAGCTCACCGAAGCTGGCCTCAGCTAGACCTGGGCAGTGGGAGACGATACCTGAAACTAGAGAACAAAGAAGACTCAGTGGACAAACTGCTGGACCATTTAGAGCAGCAGTGTTCTCACTGGGATAAGAGTTTTGGCTCTGGGCCTTTCCAGTGATGCTGCTTTGACTTCAAATTACTTGTATCTACAGTAAACATATTTTCACCTGGATTCTAAAACAGCAATATATTTTTGGTTTTACATTTTGTGTGGGGCAGAGAGAAACGGGAGTACAGTATTTCTCACAAGGATGGAGAGTCTGTTCTCAATCTCAAGCAGAATGTTGATACACAGAGGTTATGGTCTTTGCTTGGCTGGATGTGCCAGATGGTTTATATAATTGAAGGAGGCAGACCCTACACTGTCACAGATGAGTGAAGCAATTTGAAGGCTGTTTACTTCTGCAGTTTGGGTTGGCAGCAATGTGAGACATCAACTTGCATCTCAATGCCAAAATGGGTTTGCCTGTTTCCAGGACACACAAGCTAGTGAAGGAGAGATAGATGTGTGCAGGTGGACGGGCGATTGTTTTCACTGTGCAATCAATTTTGAACCAAACTACCTGGACTCCTGAGCCCATAAAGTGTTGACAGCTCCTTTACAAATGCAACGTATATAAAAATGGGGCTTTTTCTCAGCTGAGGCCTCCAAATGCAATGCATGACAGTGATGTACAATATGTTACATCTTAAAACTTATGCAGAGTAATATCATTGTTGGTGTTATGTGTATCAGAAGTAATGATAGTTAAAGGATAATTCTGGTTTATTATGACTTGGGTCTTATTGTCTCGGGTTTGGCCATTATTTCTACAGGTATCACATCGTCCTGACTGGGAATACATTTACATGACTACAACTGTCTGTCTCTAAATTATGATGGATGTTTGTTATGGAAGGTTTGCCTAATACAGTTGTCCTTTCACAAGTTACATTTTCAAAACAATTCACGCACAGGAGGTCTACACTGAAAGTCGTTCAAACATTTTCTGAGAAAGTTCTCTTCATTTTATTCTTGTCTGCAACTTTTTCCCATGGACTGTCATTGACATGGAAGCACCTGGACTAGACTGGTGTGGACATTCAGATTCCTGACCCTTTTGTTTTCTTATGAAGGGATTATCATGATCATGGGTACTAACAAAAGCATACACAGCCATGTACACAGGACCTTAGCACATGGCCAAGTAACCTTCTCACACCCTGTGGTAGCCTACATATTATGCAGTTATGTTTATTGTTTTTGTATATTATGTCAATTACATTTCAGTTCTCTTTTGTTCTATGTACACATACTTTATCAAGGGTAAAAAACATATATATATATATATATATATATATATATATACACACACACACACACGTATATATACGTATATATAATGTATATAATGAGTGAGTAAATAAAACATCACTCTTCTGCAAGCTGTGAAAGAAAAAACAGAATGTATTGCAGAGCCACAGCTACAAAAACACAGTAAACACAGCACAGAATGGCCAAGACAAAGTGAAAAGAGAAGACATGGAGGTCCAACTACTGAATGAGGTCAGGGTCAGTTATTGCATGTTCATTCATGTAACGGCCTGTTGAACGATCATACGCTGTTAATGCTTGACATTTTTTGAAAAGGAATATTCAAGTGCTGACAGCAGGGTCAGACACAAGGAAATCAGATACTTCTTCTCCCAAATAGTTTGGTGGCTCTTATAATAATAACACCACACTATATATGCAGATGTCTATTAATGTATTTGTCAACAACTACAACTCCTCTTGTGAGCACCCATTAAGTGAGGCTGTTGTATAATCACATGATGAATGGCAATATAATACAAACACAGTTGTAAAAATATAAAATATGTCTTCCTAGGAGAAGTTCTATTTCCTGACAAATACTGTATGTTAAAATGTACACTTAAACTGTCATTACAGCTACAATGTGGATGTAATTGGTAAATGGTGTTTGGTTAACAAACTGGTCTGATCTTTTGACCGTTTGCGCTTCCTGATGTTGTTACTAATAAGAAAGATGGCCAAAACGACACAAATAAGACCAGAGTTATAAAAGAAATAAATGGAATTATTCTAAATAATGAATAAGACTGTCTCTTTATCCTTCATCTTGCAGCTTGCAGTGGTGGAAGAAGTATTCAGAGCATTTACTTAAGTAAAAGTACTAACACCACACTGAAAATACTCCACTACATTTAAAAG